>JACJUY010000976.1:0-59232 GCA_014220935.1 Platorchestia sp. MABIK | reverse complement strand
ATGACAACCAACTTCTCAATAGAATTTTATTGGATATGCATCGAATCATCTTGGAAGGGAAGCACATCACCATCAGCTGGGTAGCCGCCCACGTGGGGATCAGCGGGAATGAGTGTGCGGACATAGCAGCAAAAGAAGCAGCAACTAGACCGTCAGAATTTGCCCTCATTCCTTACAAAGATTGGTTCCCGTTGATAAGAAGGACGTATGAAATATGGAATGAGGAGTGGCAGCGAAATCAAAGCGTTTTGAGAGAGATGAAGAGCAGTTCTGGAAGGTAAAAAGTGAGACGGCAGAAGTTGAACCGCCAAGAAGAAGTCATAATTAATAGACTTCGATTGCAACATACCGCCCTCACCCATAACTATCTGTTGAACCCAGAAGCCCTGGGCGAGAGACCCATATGCGGATGGTGCGGAGATGCGGTGCTGACGATAAACATATAATTGAGACATGTCCTGCTCTGCAACAATCAAGAAGTATCCTCTGGGGAAGTATCAATGGCAGGAGCGTCGGTGACTTGTTGAAAGATGGTGGCCCAGTTGGAAAAGTGCTGGAATATGTTAGGACTATCAATGTGTGTGCAAACCTGTAAATCTCATCATTCGGTCAAAATATCTGCCTGGAATCCTGCGAGACATGTTCGGTTAATATAGGAATCAGCATCCCTAATTAGTTGCTGACGATAAAACCGCAATATGGCCGGGCGCACTGCGTTGGTACCTCGGGGGGGTTTCAGCGTGGGTAAGGCGCTCGGCCATAAATGGGTGGGCAGCTGAAGCCCCCAAGGGGTCTGGCTGCCCGAAATGTCCGAAAGATGCCTGGTGTGGCGGATGTTAAGTTGGGATCATTTGTGACACTTACGATGATAGTGATGGTGTGAGGGCTGAATTTAATTTCTTGGTGGCTTGAGCCATATTTTGAATTAAAAACTGGGTCACCAATGTAACTATAAATTAGTTTTCTTTGTCAGGGGTATGTGAAGGTTGATATTGGGATTTTGAGACTCACCATGCAGTGTTGGTCTTGGTAGTTGAACTACTAGCAAACCTGAGTCTTGTATGTGGCTACAATACTGAAATACCCTGAACTCGCCCACGTATTGTGATGTTTACCTGCTTATTTATATTATCTTGTTAAGTAAACCAACCTAAAATAGAAGGACCCAAACAAATTTCTGGATCATACCGCTCACTGCTTAACATTTGCAAAACTTCTGAAATCTTAAAAACTCAAAATGCGATATTAACTTTGGCAAAATCACCAAAGCGACAGCTAAATAGTCTATGACCGAAGTTGTCGTTAAATGAGTTTATTATTATTACAACCTAATTAAAATGCTTCAGTAGTTGTGCTTTGCAGTTGACTCACCTTTTAAGATAAACGGTTAAATTAATCTTTCGGTCACAGACGATATGCGTAGAGGAGAACAGTGAAGGACTCGTGTCTTTGATTTAATGTTGATGACATGAAAACCTTTCAACACTATTATTATTATTAATTGAGTTCATTAAATACCATCAATTATAAAAGATTTTTGAAATTTTTCAAACGGCCCATCATCAATGGGTTGTTTCGCAATAGGAAGAACTTGAGCACGCAGAACTGATGATGGAGCTGGTCTCCGAAACCTTTTCGATTGTTATTAAATAAAATGACTAATTCGATTAGCGATTTCTTTGCTTTTTGAATTTTTAGAGCTATGTTCTGTAATATGCTCTGTGTTATGAAAATCAATGTACTAAATATTTATCTAGATCTAAGTACTATCCTGCACCTGTGCACATCTTGATCACACAGAAATGGGAATATAATGATAATAATATAGAGTAACACCGCTTGGCGGCAGGTTGCAAGGATTCACTCACCCAATGGCTGTGAAACAATGAGGTGAGCATCCAAAGGAGAAGCCAAGTCCAGCTTGATATCCACTTTTATTTTTCTTACACTATTGTACATCACAAATGAGAGTTACTCGTCCGCCAGACACGCAAATCAGAAACTCAGGCACTCGCACAAACATTGATTCTGTTGCGTTACGAACGCGCTACAGAAAATGTCAACAATAAACTGAAAAACAGTTATGTAGCAATGCTTCTCGTGTAGCCATTAGCTCACGTTCACCAGCCAGATTGTGGGATACGTATGAGGCTAGAGTGAAAGTGCCCGGATTAATTTTACCGCCGGAGTTCAATAGCTTAGATGAGTTTCCAATAGTTGAAAATTACAATTTAATTCCAAAACAATGACCGAGAAAATTAATTCAACTGTGAAAAATTCAAGATTTTACATCGTGTATCGTAGACTTGATCTTCAGTGGGTACAAAAATCAAAATTGTTTTTTTCGACCAAAATGTACTTACAATGTGATTTAAGCTAAATAATTTTTAGTGCGCAAACAACTGACATCAAAACCAAATTTTGGTAGCTATAACGAACAGACGAATTGATTTTCTCGACATCTGTGCATTAATGAAAAATAAAATATTCTTAAGCCAACTCGTGGGTTTTTACGTGATTATTTTCTGCAGTTGACAACTGCCAACAAGTATTTTGCTATTCGATAACCTTAAAAGATTTCAATTGAAAATTAATTCATCAGGAAACACTTCTGTACAAGAGCACAAAAGCTGTTGTACTAGCCCATGAACATAAAATGTTAACATTAATATCCGATCTGGAAATAGGCTGACGTGTCACACCCTCAAAAATGAGAATAAAATAATGACAAAACTCTCTTACGCATCTTTTAAGAAAAAAAAAAAAACATTAAAATACTAAACCGCAACCTATCAGAATAATGTATTATCGTTCAATTATACTTTTTCTTACCACGGTGTTGCAGCAATATAAAATAGAGATCAAGTAAAAACAGTTTCTTGCAATTATTTGATACTCCGGAAGCAGGACACAAGTTACAAAGTAAACCTGACGCTACACGGTAAGTCAAAGAAAGAACACCGATAAAAGATTTCTTAAGTGTACGGCAAGTTTTTAATGAGAAGCTTTCATTATGGTTGAGAATGAGAAAAATGAAATAATTTAGACAGATGATTTCCTGAATCATGCGCGAAAATATTTGAAAATTAATAGCGATCGATTGGACCAGAGAATTGAATTATAACACAATATTCCATTCTATTTCAGTTCAGGTTTCACGATATGCGATCGAATAATTCCAAAATACTCTTTTCTACACTTGAAATCCTGGACATTTCACCTACCTCTCCGTATCCGCATCAAGTCCGTCATAACCTGAAGCGTCAGCACATTTAACCTGCGACGGGGCCTTCTTTCTAAAGCTTTGCTTCGAAACAAGCACAGTTGCAACTTAAGAGCCTGAGACTTTGCATTAAATACACAAATATGTCACTATGGTATCATTGTGTTTTATATACAGAACAGCATCATTTCACACTCAAACATGTTTATAACAACCACTTTTTCTCAGTCGAAGTGCGCTACTGTGCTTAAAAATCGAAATTTTTCAATGTTCTTTAATGTTGGTGGCGATGTAAAACGTTCACTGATTGATACATGTTGTTTTCTATTATTCGTTTTAACTCGAGGATATGAAATTCTATTGCCGTCAGCTAAACGTAGCTACTCATCTCTAATTCCTTACTTTTACTGACATTCTGTCGGCGATGAATTTCAGGTCCAGCAACTCAAAAATGCTTCTTGCCTAGTTATTCAGAATTCAACATGACCAAAAAGATTAATTTCAATACTAGCGGTGAGGACAAGAACACTGCGTCCTCTTCAAGACTCTCCATTGCACCCTCTAGCAATAAAAACCTGCTCACTCACTACAGCACATCATCGTATCGCTAAGATGCGCCCTCCGAAAGCTCTATGTTCGCAGAGTCATTCACGGACATGATGTATAGCACTTTAAGAAAGTGCCATTACTATCGGGAAATAGTAGAAAAGTACACGAGGATAAGGTAGGATAGGAAGCTGTACAATATAGAGCATGAGTAAAGGCTGAGTAGAATAGTACAATGAGTCTGAAATGGGTGAAGCCTGCGACTACAAACATCAACAATAACAAAAGAATTACTAGGTACTGGTTTCTTTGATAACAACTTCATTTTCGCAAAGGTCTGCATAAAATTATTTAACCTAGCACATCACTTTCACGTTTAATTCAATGCAGTTCACTTCCCATCAAGATGGACAACACGTTCGTAAGTAAAAAAAAACTATCCGAATACACAGAACGATAATAGGAAGAATTAATCAAAGAAAAGTGTAACTCACAGAACGATGCTTGAAAATATTTCCAGAATATCATAAGTGCAGCCCCGAGGGCTAAGCCGCTGAAGATCACCGTTAGCACAGCTACGTCGACTATTCATTATGCGAGATGCGTTGTTTCTTAAATCTTAACATTAACACATGATATCGCTGCCTACGCAATTAACACTTGGATGGAAATTCTAGAGAGCCCATCGCCGCATATTTACAGTTGCGCGCCGTACATTAAGTTTCAAGAAAGAAGCAAGTGAAAAAATTCAAAGGTTCCTCACGCATCTCACTGATTAACAAGACAGTAATTCAGTAAAAACTTAGCTGTTTGCGCTGCTCAATCTGAAGACGAACAACGCCCGTTCAGGAACAAACTGCATGGCCAAAGCTACAAACAAAACGTTTGAGAGTAGAATTCTAGAAACCAAAGCTGAGATCAAAGAAAAACGAGAGAAAATATACCATCATGAATACTGATCACTTTGTGAGATTGCAATAAAGAATTCTACAAGAAAGATATGTAGTCGGGGCTGAGCAAGTACCTATACTTAGTAATAAACTCTCGTAAGTTTTTGACGAAATAAGTAGCACCGAAATCTACAGTGTTACCCACATTAAGTGAAGTGAAATCTGTACATGATAGGATTTAGCGCATTTATTGTGCTTTTAAAATTAAACTTTATTTCAATAGTACGCAACTAGCCTCACATGATGAACGTCATAAATATAAAAATATGTCAAGACTATAATCAATATTAGTAAAAATAAATGTAGATGCGTGCGACACTGTTCGTTGAGCAAATGAAATGAAGGCAAAATTACAGCGTACAATACTTGAGGAGTTCTTTCCACTTTAAAAAAAGGACTCCCTTTCTCTTCAAAGAAATGCTGAAAGAATTAGAGACACAAATGAAAGCCCACCAGGGCACTAAACTCACAAAATTGTGGTCCATAATCAGGAAATCAAGAGGAATGTCGAACGTATGAATAAAGACAAAAATAACTGAATCGTCTCAGATAACAGTGCACTTGACTAACAGCACGGTGAACTAATGACAAGGCTAAAAATAGGGAAAAAAGCCATCTAATCGTAGATTTTTCATAAAATGACGGAAAAAAGAATTGAACAAGTAGAATTTTTGAGAAAAAGTGAGAATCGTGACGTAGTAGTCCATTCTTATCAGAATCATTTATTTTAAAGTAGGTTATTACTAAGTTTAAGTCTCCCTAATCGCAACAAATGTGTTCCCAAGAGAGGAATGTACCTTACAGTACCAAATTAAGGAAACAGGGAATGTATGCACAAGCAGAGTTCCCACACCCTGCGCATAGAAATAACAAGATTGGAAGAATTTTAAGTAACAATATAAAATTAAAGATATTAATAGAAGCTGAAAAAGACAGCATTGAACCTAAAAAAATTACCCTTAACCACCCAAAAAAAACTTTTTGTCTCAAGAAGAAAGCCTTGACTAACCATCAGCTCGAGACCTAACTTATCTCCCAGAAGCGATAATTTCCATAGATACAATAGTCATTCCCCTGAGGGGTCCTCCAGCAGTCTCCAATAAGAGTAAGGTTTAGAGGCCTGAAATTCAGGAATCAGTAGTAGATGCTGTTCAACACAGTGACGATTTATCACAGGAATTAATTAACAATAAGAACTTGTGAACACGATTGTTCCAGGAAAATACCTATTAGGGCCCCTAGTGTTTCTTCAAGATCGTAGGGAACAGATTGAAAATGTCTAAAAGACCAATTAAAAAATGACGGGCATTCTACGGGAATAAGTTTGATTGAGATGGTAATATGTATACAGCTGTTACAGTATTAGGATGCATCCTCTTCCTTAAGTAACTGCGATACTAATCGCTTAGCGCGACACACGTAACTCTCGTCTCCTTTTAGACTAACGGGCCACCCCTTAATGGACAGCGGCTTCGCACATGCCCGTCGTATGGCACGTAATGAACAATTTGGGCAACTTGTTCTGCATAAATAGTATCACATCTTCTTGATATGAAGCACGTATTCGTGAAAGATGCAACTCTAGTGGCCATGACGTGAGAAAGCCTTTTTTTTCATGACTTGAAATGTGAACTTGTATTCTGAATAATCGTTTTAAGCTACAACAAAAAACTTAAGTTCTCCACAATTAGGGGGAAATGCTTCTGGCTCACTCTCGCTGCGCTTGACATACACAGGATTTATAGCTCTAAAATCAAAATAATGCTCGCAGTCCTGCGACGTCAATTCATGGAGATGGCCTATATGACAATGGAGATGTGCTATTGGTGGCAAATCGGCCTAATCGCCAAGACTGTTTAGACACACAAAAAGCATGCACAAACAGTTATGTGACAGAGTTGGCGTTAGCAGTGTGAGGTGTACCTAAAACAACCGTCACAATGGGAAGAGTGAGAGCAGCATTCACGGGCCTGGGTTATGTCAGCAGAGTTTGCAAAGCGGGTGCAGTTAAGTAAACTAATAGTAATTTTTGACGGGTCTTGTTCAATGCCTCGTATTTTCGAGCGAAGAACATAAATGGGAGAATGTTGAGAGCAGCATTAAACTGCAATAGCATTATACATCAGTAAGAGCTGTTGCAGTCTACTGAAAAACTTTATACACAGACCACACCCTACCTGTAAAGATGCATGGCTGTCTAAATGTGTAATTAAGGTGAACGTGTAACTGGTTACAGGGCACTTCTTTCTCATAGAGGAAATGTACCGAAGACATTTTCATTATTCATGCTTAACTACGGCCCCAGTTCAAAACCTAACTTAGTGTTAAGGTTGAGGAGTGAAAATGATTGGTGTTCACTCATTGGTTCTAGCCTTAATTGTCTAAGTTTCCTTCGAATATTTTCAGGCAGCAACACATACATTAACCCCATGGCTACTACCGAATGTGGAGAAACATAGCCGTGCTGATGGAAGTAAGGGGACGACCAATGGAATATTACGATACACGACGAGAACAGAGACTTTCTGAGAACCCCATGTTCCCTACGAAAGAGGTATACAAATTAACCCCTACTGTCGAGTCTCGATTGTAGATATTTAAAATTTCAAAAATCTTATATGCTGTCCAATATATATATTGAACGAGCAGAAAAGATACTTGAAAGAGAAGAAAATAAATGAGCAAGAAAGATGTTTCCAGTAAATAGCGGCCTTTGACACGCTCGTTTGAATGTTACCTACGAAGCTTCTCCAGTGCAAGTAACTATCACATGATACTAGTTGCACCCTAAAGACGTCCTAAGAAAATTAAGAAGATGAACCTTTAAGTAGAAGGAACAGCACGAGAAAGCTGATATGTAACCTACCAAGGTACCACCTTCTGAAGCTCGTCGCTTGAATGGCTTAAACCGTAAAATTAACTCACACCACAAGTAAGAAATGCACACGAACAGGTTCGGATCTCTTAAGCTATGAGATGAGATGAAAAGTTGCTGGTCGACTTAAGCAATCAACATGGAATGATAATATGTACATTACCACTCCTAAAAAATGTTACAAAATAGAGCTCATATATAATACCAACTAACACAAAATCATCCACGAAAACCTCCCCATGGCTTGACACGACTGTAATCTGCTAATCTTCTCAAGTCTGAAGATGTGCGTGCAAAAGAACGAGTTATTACATTTGATAAGATACCACTTCGCTAGGCGAGTGACAATTGAAATTAGGATGAAGAAAAATTCAGTCCAGTCCATCTACTGAACTGAACTTGCCAAACGACACGAACTATAGTGAAGGCGCATTTTATGGGCCCTGTTCCATCTCTTCGGATTAAGCTTAATCAGGTTGACCGAAAAAAACCCTAATGCCTCTATCTCACTCCCACTAGAAGAATTTCATTTCTTACAGGAGGTGTAACGAGCTCCGTTTGAGGTAGAGTTCTAAAATATTTCAATAGCTACAGGATACACCTATAGATAATAACTAATAAGATTGAAGAACACATACTAGCGCCGCGGCAACAGGCTCACTACCAACCCAGAGGAGCTCTCAAAGAGCTAATGAGAAGTCAACTAATATTCTGAAATTTACCGCACTTTTAAAATGTCTCTCGTAGGTCAAATGCAAAAGATTTCTCTGTTAAATAAGGAGTACTAACATCGAAATGGTTTTTAAAAATTCACTTGAAATTAACAAAGGAAGTTATTCAATAACAACGTACAATGAATGTGATTATTCATGTCGTCCATTACTCAGTTCAGAAAGTATTAAATTTCACGAGAAATAAATATGCTTCGAGGAGAAATGTACAAAAATCTTGACACACTTGAAAATAAAAAATAGACTACGTTGAGAGACAACATAGCTGTCGATCACGTAAGGTAAAATTTATCTGCGAAAACGTTATAAAAATAAACTGTAAACATAGGCACAAAGTCGGACATACCTAGACGTATTGAAGTTTAGTGTAGCTACAGCTCATATTAATTAGAATTTAACTCTAATAGACTTAAAAAGATTAAATTAAAGCATCAGCAAATATCTTGTTCACAATCTCTCAGTAGTTTTGTCGTTTTCCTCAAATCCGATAAGCCACGGAGACCTGTTTCGTTGTCACCAAACTTAACCACCGAGAAGTGTCATCAATGTGAGCTATTTACAAGCAAACTAGCCGAATTCTAACTCCAAAAAGAGTTGTTAAGTTTCAAAGCTGAAAGGCGTTCAAGTTTTCTACACATTCACATAAATGCTGTGTGCAAGGGTTCACAGCTAGAGACACAACAACACGTGTTTTGCAAGAGTTTCCAGTCACAGGGTACATGAGAGCTCATGAAATATTAACACCCAGAAAGTGATTCACATCACTACTGTTCTCGTAGTCATCATTATTTGATTAACTGCACCTTTCTCAAGACACAAGCTAAGTGTGTGTATACATTTGTTTAGAAACAGTCACCAGAGAACCATTAAAGGAACCATTTAGTTGCACGAAGAAAGCCAGGATGCGGTCAAAGTGCAAGGGGCTCGAGACAAAGAGCGACGACGAAGCACAGGTTGCCAACCGAACACAGACTGCAGTCTTGAGACAACAGCGATGAGTTAGGAGCAGTGTTGCTACACAGACTGCGACTTCAAGACAAGAGCAATAATTTAGGTGCAGTGGCTGGACCATTGACCTCTTAAGACCAGAGTGATTTAGGAGCAGTAGCTGGTCAATCAACGAAGTGGTCGAAGCTGTCCAGATACTCGAGAGCTGCCAGGTAACAGAAGCGGTATTCCTCCTGCAATACAAGGGTGTGTAATTAGTTGTCAGTACAACAGGAAAATGGCATTAATGACCTCGGCCGCGTGTCATTTTGAGTCACAACAGGCCACTAAATGATCTATCATCACAAATGAGCGATGACGATGGTATAAAAAATGCTCAAATGATTTATGTAGAGATATAGATACAAGAAGCGAATCTTAGAAAGGAATGTCGAAATTCAGAGCATGGCAGTGAAGAATACACAACAAAACAAAAATAACCGTCAGATCAGGGATTTCAATACAGTACAATACAAAAAAAAATGAACGTTAAAACAGGGTTGCGTACTATACAAATAAAATTAAAAAAACGAAAAATGCTCTGAGAGCATCTTGTTAAAAGCAAGTCTTTTTAATTGAGCGAACACCTCAAGTCAAGAAAAAGTAGAACAGCATTAATTCTGAAGGGACGTCACAACAAATGATGTTTCCCAAGAAGGTAGGTCCAAGGTCGCTAAATTTACTTCGATATTTAGGCTTACGCTGAATGGAGAATGCAGTTATATAAATTAGTAAAAACAACAAAGGAAAATCTGAACTGATGGCGACATCAGCTAATATAAGTGGGGCTAAGAGTGGGGCTAACGCGATAACTTCTCTTAATTACTCGAAGGTATTGAAGAATCACTCATCACATAGAACAGCTCAATTTTACTGAAAATAGACTTGTCAATAACTTAATAGTCTATTCTGGAAGATGTCCCATTCTTCTTTTGAAACATTAACCAATTACTTCAGCCATGATAGCTGCTTGAATTTATTTCTCAGTATCATTTTCAACGCCTCCATTACTGTTTCAATTATACTGAGATTCGGTAACGTTAGCAATGAAACTACTTGAACATTTGTCAATGTGCCTTAAACTAACATTAAACTTTTCAAAAGTGACTACAGCTATACCACTTACTATCTATGGAAGTGCTGTAGCCGTATCTTAGTTATTATAATTCGGCCCTCACAAGTCATAGTGGGTACTGCCTAATACCGTAAGATGGCTACAGAAATCAACTCAGACTCAGCCTGCGCTTGACCGACACACAATAATGATCATAGGCAGTCTCTGATATTCTCCATACGAAATTTTGAAAGTTGCTAAAAAACCAGGTTAGGAACGGCTTTTTGAAACTTGGAATATTATTAAAGCTTTGTGATCTTTGTCCACTTCAGTTGAAGCTTTGCGCAACATTGCGTTACCGTTAAAAGAGAACCTTAAAATAAAGCTTTCTATGAATCTTAGTCTTGCAGAGCTGAAGTTATATTCTTTGCATTGAATCAGTATCATTATGGAAGCAAAGAGTTCCAGAGCGACTATTAGCAATTCTTTCAAGAGTTGTGTTCAAACTTTGTCATGATGCTATGTTATTTTTGTCACTTAAGATAAATGCCCACGATGACTGCAACCAATCATGTACTATTTATATTTTGTCGAATTCAGCTGGGTTACGATTCTAAATCTCATTTTATAATTACTGTACCTGGAAAAAACTGCCGATACAACTATACATTAGAGTAACAGAGCTGAAACATTAAATAGCCAACGCATAAGTCTAATATAAGAATGCTAACACAATGAATGAAGAATTGTTGTATTATTTACATCATTTTCCCCCACTGCACGTTATCTCAGCAACCGTGCAAAATAGCAAAATCGAAACGCAACAAGAAAAGCACGTTCTTTAATATTGAAACCATCAAAAGTTCAAGAATTGAAAGACGCACGACGCCGGTAGCAGATCTCTCCTGCTTTCAATACAGCGTAAAAGCTAAAATACAATGATAAAAAGTGCACCGCAAGTTAATGCATCAATTTTATTTAAAACATGGCACAAAAAAAATTGAAACCTAGAGAAGAAGATGCCTGACGAGCAAGTGCGTACCTCGGTCTGGACCATGGCAGGACGCTGCGTGCGCAGCATACGCACAGTCTGGAAGAGGTCCACTAGCCCCTCGTACTGCATCCTTTCCAGCACCTGCGATAGTGTGATGAACACGCCCGTGCGACCCACGCCCGCACTGCACACAACACATTATCTAATGATAAGCTCACCAACAAAACTGTTTGGGCACCTCCTCTTGGTGCGAGTTGGCTTAGTAACACAGTACAAACGGACTCCTTTTCTGATTCGATAAGAGGGATGACAAATTAACTCGATAACTTTCATGAAAAAAGGATTGTGCAGTCACATTTTAGTAGGCAAAGATAGAGGATACATTAACTGGTAGCATTCTTAACTGAACGACAAGTCTTATACCTGCAGTGCACGGTGATAGGCCCATCTTGCCCGAACTGTTCCTTCGTCTTGTGTACTTGCCCGATGAAGTCAATGAATCCTTCACCCGTCTTGGGCACACCCTATAACAAACATGGAGAAATTATTTTCTCAATAAAATGAAACGTAGAAATCTTAGAATAAATTTCATAGATTAGCTTTCTCCCTAGGATCAAAAATGGAGAGAAAGAGGACATCTACAGATCAGGATGAAAAATATGGAAATTAAAAAGCAGAAAAGTAAAAAGCAGAACAGTAGACAACAATCCGAGTAACATAACACTGCAGGATTAAAATGGTGCAAGTAAATTTTTAGTTCTGGAACTTCCCAGCTACTCAAGAAAGAAAGTCTGATGGCTGAGTTTCTTGTAGAGTTTCTTCAGATCATAAGAAATTAACTCAATTTGTGACCCTAATTTAAATCAAAACTAAAGGGTAAACTGCAAAAATCATGGATTGCAAATTTGAGCATCGAATGTAAATAAAATAGAAATGATTGTGATAATTAAATGATCTCGAGGTCAGCAATTTTAAAATCAACGACACGGTAGAGGGAATATAATAAGCAATACATGACACGTCTGGTCGTGAGTTGAATCATTCGACGGTTATTTCTGCTCGCTTACTTGCTCGGGCCACTCGATGAACTGGAACTGGCGAATCGTGCGCGACTGTCCATCTCGCGCGTCAGTTACCTGAAAAGCATGAATTCAATCATAAACAGTGGAAAATTCCATCTAAATTGTAATAATTATTTGAGACATACAACAATCGTTCAAAACAAATTACTTGGTTCTAGCTCGAATTAGTAAAATGGCAGAATTTGGCAAATTTTCTACCATTAAATGGTAAATTTGGGCAGTATATCTTAGATTTCGAACAAACAACAGTTGAAATACACAAAAACTAGCCCCTGTCAACAAGTTACATTTATAGATAAAACTTTTGGAGGCTTCAATGTCTATTACGATACTGCGATGTCTTCATAAAATTCAGAGGCTACGAATTAATCAGAACTAAGAAGACAGAAGGCTGACAACCACGTAAGCTGACCTTGAACTCGCGCAGGATGTACTGGGGCATATTGTACTCAGTGAGAGGGTCCACCACGAAAAACTGATAGCGCTGGGAGCGCTCGCTCGGCCAGTACTGGTAGCACTTCTCCTGCAACACAAAATCGTCGTAAGTAGGTTTTAAATTTCACTGCAATAGTAACTAAGCTAAGATGTGTCACATAACTAAGTACGATGACGCGTAAATTGCTTGAATTTTAATTGCATGGGTTTCGGTAACAAGAACAACTGAACTTTGAGATGTTTCAAGAATTGTCCAATAGCAGACAATAACGAAACTTGAAATGCACGGGAAATCCTAAGAATAAACAGGACTTTCAAAATTGTGTTTCTCCGTTGCGCGAGTGCGCGTACGGAGTGTACGCGTTGAGCGAATGTGTGTGTTGCATGAGTGCAAGTGTGGCGCGACTATTTGTGTTGCATGTGAGCCTTATATGTTGCGTGGGTGTGAGTGTTGCGTGACTATGTGTGAACTTTATTTGTTGCATGAAAGTGTGTGTTTCATGAACGTCCGTGTTACATGAACGAGTGGGTTGCATGAACTTGCGTGGATGTGTGTGTTGCAAGAATGTGCTTGTTGCATGAGGGTGTGAGATGCATGAGAGTATGCGATGCACCAGAGTGCAAATTGCTGGAGTGTGCGTGTTCACGAGAGGGTACGTGTGTGATACGTTCATAATGAAATTCGTACATAAAAAATGAGCGATAATTTATTTGACAATTCAATTAAATATCCTCCGCGTTACGACAATAAATATTGGAACTAAAATGATATTTAACCCTCTACCGCCTAATTTTTCTACTCATGTTGCCGGTATTATAACCACCGTTATTAGACGTGGCTCTAGCATCAGGTAGTCTCCAACATCACATTAGAGACGAACTGCAACTCGGCAGTGAACTTTAAAAAATACATAAGAGCATCTACTTGACGAGAAATAAAATATACGAGCAGTTTTATTGAGTGTACCCTGTGGGGAACGTGAGGCGGTAGAGGGTTAACCAAACAGAAATAATCTCAAACATAGTTAATAATTAATTCAAGCTTCGGACATGAAGGTCTATTCAACTCATTTGAACATTGGACAGTAGATAATAATTGAAGAGTAAGGACTTGCCCGGCCTAGCTCTTTGAGTTTGGTGAGCATGACAACGATGGTAGAGTTGTGCTCCCACAGCATCCGCCAGAAGTCGTCGAGGGTCTCTTGCAGTGGGCCTTGAGTGGCGATGTAGGCACATCGGTACCTGCCAAAACAGACGCTTTAAGAATGTCGGGAAACCATATTTCTCATAGACTCTTCTAAAGCATATAAATATACGTGATAAGTAATGATAATAATTTACAAAAAACAAGCTATGCTCGTTCCAGTAAATTATTTTCGTAGTTATAAGTTCAGCATCGAAGTTATAAAAGCAAATATATAAAATGGTAAGTTGAAGTTCTTAAATTATCAATAAAAATGTTAAATAATATAGATCGCCAGTCGGAACCTTGTTAGAGCAACGGAGTGAATTTGCGAGATCAATTTGATTTCTAGTAGGAAAACATCTTCCCTTATAAAAAATACCAAGTCAATACTTTATTTAACAATAAACTTCAGGTTGGGCTGGCTGGTTAAGCGATAAAAAAGGAAACGGGAAAAATGACTTAAACAGGATTTTTTAACAGGATGACTTAAAAAAAATGCGTAGGAGAATGTAGCTTAAGCTAACGAGTCATGCGCGAGCACGTAGAATGATCATTTCGTTGTAGTTAACTCTAACAAGAGTTAGTCTAAACAAATCCTTAGAATAAAAAGAATACAAATTCCAGCTAATATGGTTAAGAGTCAAAAGGCGCATGTCCACGACAATGGTTTTCGTTTTCAGTTTGATTTTCTGTTCATAGAAAATTCAAGGCAGCAACACATTGCCGAAAGTAAAGATCTTCCCGTCGATGACCAACTAGTACGCAAACTGCTCAGAAATTTTCCGTCTGATAAATAATCATAACGTAGTAGAAATAAAGTTTGATCCTGTAACGCATCAGCGTTTTTTTCCCGAAAGTAGCCCTTGTATGTTGTACTTCTTGTTTAATTTCCTCCCTAATTCCTTCTTCCAAGTTCATTGGCGAGTGGTAGTTTCCCCTTAATATTAATGCAAGTGACAATCAGACGCCAGTCCCAGTTGACGGGTTGTGATAACGGCAATACGAGTAGAAAAAAAAAACGTTCAAGGATCAATACACACAATAATTAAGACAAAAAAGAACGAATAGGTGATTTTCGGAGAACCTAGATTTGGATAAGAAGTTTCATACGTTCATTTTGTAGCTTTTCTATTAAGGTATTTTATTTCCCCATCTTGAAAGCTACTAACGTCAGACAAAAACTTGGTTAAAAAATGTTTCATGTGCTATAATCTGTACATCTATAAAACAGTTTATAAAATTAGACACATAAAGAATCAGATGTGATTCGTTAGAACTGGATAGTTTTCTAAAACGTGAATGGAGCAACAAAGAGATTACTGACCTGTATCCGTCAATGAAGCTGGCATTGATGTAGTCTGCACCCTCAGTGCCACGCAGAGGCTGGAGGCAGACGCGAGTGCTTTCGTATGGCAGGATGTTGACGAGGCGATTCTTGAACTTGTTCACGGCCAGATTGGCACTCACGAAGCGTGAAGGTTGCGCCTTGATGTTCGCCAAACGCTGCAACCGAAAAAACCATTAGTTCGAACCGCGCATCACTGTGGTAACACACTGCATACAACGGCCAGATAATGCAGATTTACGTGTGAAGACATCTGTAATCTATATACGGGTCTTTCGTTGACCGATTCTAATGGAAGATCTGGTCCGGCATCAGGGTTAGCCTAATTATCTTGTACGATTTGCTTTGGTATGATACGGTATGGTCTGGTATTGTCCAATATTTTCTAGTATGTTGGGATTTGGATTTGGTTTGGTCCAGTATTATCACGCGTTCTACTTCGACATAGTCTATTATACATAGTATAGCATACTGGTATGGTCCAGTATTATTTAGTACGGTCAGCTACGGCAAAATCTTGTTTACTTTGCTTTAGTACAGTCACATATGGTTGAGTATGGTAAAGGTCGGTCTGTTACGGCATGGTCTAGTACGGTCTGCTATGACATGGTCTAGAATAACTTGATAAGGTTCGTAATCATCTAGTCTACGATATGGTTCAGTGTTGTCTGGTGCGGCTTGCCTTAGAATGGTATGGTACGGTAGCTCCTGGCATGGTCTGGTATGTCAAGTCAGCAATGATATATCCTGATTTCATTTCTTCATACCCTTCTCAAAATCGTGCTTCGATCATAAGCGGAAAATATCCAGAAAAAGATGCTGAAACTTGAACATAAGAACTAACGTCAGAAGATCAAACTGTTTTTTTGGAGGCACACAGAACAGAATGACAACGTGTTCAGTTAAACACATCTTCATAAAGTAGAGCGCAAGGCACCTTAAATTCAGCCTCCATGCCGGTGACGTTGTCATCAGTGGGCTGCAGGAGGCGCTGGATGTGGGCGTGCAGGGCGCGGGCCGCCACCTCAGAGCTGCCCGCGACGATGGCCTCCAGCAGTGCGTCATGAATGAACATGTACTGGTCTTCCGTCTGAACCTGAAGGCGCACAAAACGAGTCGCGTGTACAAACCTTGATTTATTTTCAAAACTCTGACATATAAATGCAATATTATGAAATAAAAGCGCAAAGACCACAAATTCTCAAAGTGAAATCAACTGTTAACATGACAGTCAACATTCGTTTTCAAGTCGTATCTTTTTTAATCTAATTGGTAGCTACAACTTAAATTACGTTACGTTCGGATTTAACATCAATGACTCGACGATAAGAGCCACGCACAGATATTAAATGAGGATGAGCTCTTTCGAACCTGACAATCACCATCAGCACCGCGTTACAAAATTAGTGAGGAAAAGAACCGTTTCATTATCAGCGTGCAGGAATAGAGTTTAATTCTCCTCAATTCACGCACACTTAAACCGATACCAATTAGCTATCTACTAAAAAATCTGGAATAATTGTTTTGAGAATTAATCGTTGATTTTAATTTGTAATAAGGCAGAGTTTATCTTTCATTTTATGTTTCCATTTCTCTCTTATAGGGTGCTCGACGTACCGTCTAACAGACCTCTTGCACGTACGTGTTCGTCATTTATTTTTTACACTCATTTCACCTTTTACTCTCATTAATATGATTTTATTAGCTAGTTAACGATTCCGTAGCCACACCAAAGGCGATCTCACGAAGCAAAGAGAAGGGACTATTTGATACGGACTGTAGAAAACGGGAATCTATGTCTAGGCTGTGTTCCCAACAGGATATCCTGCACATAGAAATGGCAAGTTAAGAGGGAAGAGGAAGAAAAAACAAGAAAGAGATGGCGAAGAAGGCATGAAAACTGAAAAAAGTAAAATGGGCCTAAAAAAATAACGATGTCTCGACCGCCTATCTATTGTTGAGGTGACCTAGGAGTGTTTTCTCTGAGAGCGCCAGCCCCTATAGCATAAGATGGACAAATCTAACAACCCAAACCTATTGTCGATCCCATTGTTCCGTGAGAAAAGGGGCGAGCTGCGTCAAACGAGACAAAAATGTTCTCTTGTGGTGCCACTTGAACTCGCACTTCACTGAGTTTCCTCGTGAACAAAATGATCTTTTCAAACCACCAAGTACTGATGAACAAGTCTAATAAAGATATTTCATTCATCATCTTAGCAATAAATTTTCAAAGGTTAAAGAAAACATGGGTAATCGTAGTGAAGAAAGCATGGAAAATTACCCATTCATCGAAGAAAGCATGAAAAGCGACTTCAGTTTAACAATAGAGAATGAGGAAAAATTACAACTAAAAATGCTAATTCTGCGCACCATGTAGTTGCGCTGGGCGCGCAGACACGTCACGTGGCCGTAGATGTCAACAGTGCGCTCCGTCTTGATCCTCTCCAGCATGGCGTCGATCACAATGAACGCACCCGTCCGGCCAACACCAGCGCTGTAAGCATCAGTATCAGTCAGTCATTCGTGGTTAGTCTAGACTTGTACAAGTGAATTACACCTTGTAAGAATGATTTAATCTACTCTAAATTTTCAGTCTTCAACCTGTCTTTGACCGAGTTGGATGGCTGAAGTTCAACAATTTCCCGACTAAGATAAGTCCTTGGTTCTCAAACCTGCGTTCATTTGAGAGAGACAGATTGAACATCAATGGAAGTTTACCAGCATCTAACTTACTCAGTCCAAATGACATAGTAAGAGGAAAACTGGGAAGCATCCCACCCATGCAAACTTATTACGTCAGAGTAGTTTCCAGACCTGGAAAAATATTCATGATCGTTGTGATAGTAAGAGGCAACATTAATAGAATACATACACTGTATACGATACTCATTTCAAAAGGAATTTTGGTATAAACTACTGATTTACACGACAAAAAGTAACATAGCCACAAATTGCATATCATATACTGTACCTGCAATCAGAAGTAATAATCACATAACGCTGCCTGTCAACGGTCGTGAGAGACTACTCTTGAACATGCCTCTGTCGATGCAGTAAATAAATAGCTTACAATTTCAGAAAACTGAAACTTAATCTGTTATTTAGTAGTAAGAAACAAATGATGAATGACCTGCAGTGGACAACAATGGGACCGCTGTCGACAGGGTTGCACTGCTTCACGCGTCGCAGGAAGGTAAGGAAAGGCGTAGGAGTGTCAGGAACCCCGTGGTCAGGCCATGCTGTGAACTGGAACTGCCTGATCTCGCGTCGCTCTGGGCCGCCCATCTGAACGAAAGCAGGATTTTCAGCTTGTGGGGTGGACGATGCGAAAAGGTGTCATTTTCGATCTATTTTGTGAACAAAATGCTACGAACGAAACCGTCATGGAGACTAAAAAAATTACTCGTATGGATCTATACGAGGAAAACAGCATGATTACTTGCAGAAAAATGAACAAAATTCAATGACAAAAGCAAAATCCAATTTCAATGACAAATAATGAAGTGCAATCTGACAAGAAATAAAAATAGTTGCATTTGTAAGGTGTTTTGCATAAAATGTGCTAAATACTTTGACTACAAGATACTGGGAAATGCTCTTGCTTCTTAATACATGGAATTTATCCTCTAAAATCTTATTACTCTAGTCACAGAGAACTTTTATTTCCCGCATAAACTGTGCAAGTTCAGTTTTGAGTAATTTTTAATACCTTTTGGAGCTGGAAGGTGCGGACGGTGTAGGTAGCGAGCTCCTGTACGTCAGTGAGGGTAACGTGCATGTTATTATAGGCCTCCGTTTGGGAGACGCGGCCTGGCCAGTACTGGTCACACTTAATTCGCGTTCGCTCCTCCAGTTTGGTCATCATCACTAGAGTGGTCGAGCCTTGCTCCCAGCACATTCTCCAGAAGTCCCCGAACGTCTCCGGTAGAGGGCCCTGTAGTACACGAACACATTATAGACTTCAACTATTTCAACTAGAGAAGACAAGTGCAAGCCCTGATAAAATAACAATTCTTCAAGAGTTACACTCGTCAGGAAATATTCATGTAAAGATTATCCCCGGCTTGAGGAGGTTTAAGGGCTCACCTGTGTGGCGATGTAGGCGTTGGGTTTTCTGTAGCCGTCACAGAAGTTGGCGTTGATGTAATCGCTGCCCAGCACGCCGTCTAGAGGCTGCAGCGTCACTCGGGAGTGGTCGTACGCAATGACGTTTGCGTATCTGCCGAGTTACGAGTGGATTGATTTTAAATTAGTTTCAGTCTCCCTTACCACAAAAAAGGTATTCAAAGATACGAAGAATGAAAGCACCATTTAGTAGGGAGTTAAGGGAACGCGGAATCTATGAACAAGGTGTGTTCCCGTACAAGATCCCCTGCGCGTAGAAACAGTAAGTTGAGAAAGATGGTTAGGAACAAGATAAAAGTTGGAGAAAGTCAGAGGTGCTGAAAAACAGGACAGCAGTGAACCGAAATAATATGGTTCTTAACAAAACAAAAAACGTTGTATTTAAACAAAAAGAAGGCCTGCCTAACTTTCAACTCGTGACCTCACATTTTTCCTTTTGAAGCGTTAATTCCCAATGATACAATAGTTTTATCCCCCTGATGGGCCGAGTAACGAGTCATAAATTCGCACATTATATTAGCTTAAATTTCGTAAAAGAAAGATTCAAGTGACAGTTAACAAGGAAAGAATTATTAAATCAATCTATGAAAACTGCATGTCTTTCGAACTCGAAACCAGCAATTGCGGTAAAAAAAGATCAAGATTTTCTAGTTCAGAAGTATTTTCCGAAGGAAATTAAAAAATGGCATAAGTGTCCCAAAATACTACAATAGGGATAAATTTCTAACCGTTGAGGCATGACCCCATACAGTCAAGAAGTAAGTAGCCATAAAGATCGACAGATGAAATTGAAAACAAGTACAAGCCACGCATTTTAACCCAGTCAACAAATTTACAGAATCAATGAAATTCACGCTGCTGAAAATACAACAGGAGAAGCATAGACAATATGGAGATATATTATCAAGCAGAAAAGTATCAAATTTTTTAAATGAACTAGTCAGCAGAGACGCGGTCAAACCCATTTGATTGTTGAAGTAAATTTTTATAAATGGCTCACATGAAAATACGAACTGAAGAACGGAGTTTTTTGACAAAGACAAACAAGGAATAAGCGCAGTTATTCAAACTTAATGTGACCCACATATCTCGCAAAGCATCACCACGCGAACAAAACGTGCTCCTAGAAATTACACCAGCATTTCAACACTAATGTTTTCGCTCGTCACACAATGTTGAACCTAGAAATTTTTGGGCCTAAATAGAGTTCATGCCAAATCTATAACAAGTCCTCAATTTTCATGAAAAAACTTGAAACTAACAGAAGCCGAAACCGAATAAAATGTACCAGATCAATAGACTAAGGCACAGGTACGGAGATTCGCAGCTGCTATTACTACGATATATAGATTGTTGGGGATGCCGCATCAGATATTACTGATCACAAAGACAGATTCTGTAATTAAAATTAGCGACACCGCTCCTAGGAACAGTCTAATGCATTACACGTTAAAAAAAATACAGAAAATGCTGCAGAACGCGCATACCTGTTCTTCGGCTTGTTGACGTCCAAGTTGCTGTTGTCCCACGTGAACTGCTGTCCAGGGTCGATAGACTGCAAAGTAAAATGGCACCAAAAGTGAACATCATAGAAGGCGGTGGCGGTGACTTCAGAGCGAAACATGGCTATGCTACTTCCATTCCCTACTTGGGGGAAAAGGAAGGGGACACTCAGAATATCTAATTTCAACAGGAGGGAGCCACTACTCATTCTGCGAGAATTCCAATTAATCTCGTCCGTGAATCCTTTTCAGGACGCTTGATTTCCAGAAATGGTGACGTTCTGTGCCACCCCGCTAGCCTGACCTTACCTCTTACGATTTCTCCTCATGATGAGAGGTACCCTCAGTACCCTAAAATGTTCATAGGTAGAATACGCATTATTCCGGTTTGAGGAAAGCAATACGACGTGAAATCTTAACAATTCCAGTTGGAAAGAACGTTGGAAGCTCTGACGAGAAATTTTAATGGATGTCTGCACCAATGCGTCAACTTGGAAGGAGGGTATTTACCGGACATTCTTTTTCATCGTTATCTTTTCTCCTGTAGTACAATAAGACTTCAGTTCATTTACTCCAAATTGTGATTTTTACATCCCGATGCCTGAAAAATTTAAGGTAAAGCGTCCATTTCAGATGTGGTTACTCAATCTTCGCCATCCTGAATTTAACGATAGAGACAACGCGAAGTACGGCAATACTGCACCAATGATCATCACTTGCATCGCATTGAATGTCTAATCTTATATCATACGTGTACTTATAAATAAAAAAATATAAATTAAAACCCTTATCTACAATGTTAAAATCTTTTGACAGCAATCACACCGCAGTGAGAACTTGAGAGCATAAAGAAAATTTAAAATCAGAAGTTCATTCAATATTCTCAAATATACATGCAAACGGAGTAATCAACAATGCAAAACCTTTCGAAACTACTAAGCAATTGTAATAGAAAACTGAATATAATTGATAAAGGTGGAAGTAAACACAAAAAGCTTCAAAACGCATTAATAGGAAACTTTCAAGACGAGCACACAAAGATAACTGATAGTTGGCAAGGATAATTTGAACAGTTCGACTCCTATTCCATGCCCGAAGTCCGTATGCTCAAGTGACCAAAAAACTATGCTTGACATTTCTGACCATAAATAAGGAATCATCTCATCCAAATTTGGCAAGAGGTAGTTACAGTGAAAGTTTCTAATGATAATGAAATCAGATTAAAGAGAACTTGAAAGACTTCATCGAATAATATTTTAAATATGACCACAGAAAATTAATGCTAATGCAATTCAAACTTCAAAAAATGGCAGAGCAAACTGGATCTCCTCGGTACCAAATAGCATATTTTTTCATAGGATAGGAAGCTCTCACAAAACACAAAACGGGACAACTCACTTCATATTCTTGCGAGAATTTCTGGTTGTCGTTGGCCTTGAGCATCTCGATATGCTCAGCCAGCTGCTGCACAGGTATGGGAGGATGGCTCATCATGGCGGGAGTCTGGTAGTTGAGTCTTCTGAGTTCAACAGGGTCAGAAGGTCCGTTGCTGATCAGGCCCGGCGCCCCCGTGCTCACACTAGCGCCCTTTGCGCTGTTCAGTGTGCCGTGGGCAGATGCAGGACCGCTGCCGGCCACCACACTGGCGCCCACTCCCATGCCCCCCAGGTCTGCCATCAGAGGCTTCGTCACTTGGCTCTGGTCAGGGATCTTCGGCTGCCGACGGCGTCTGGAAAATCATGCCACGTGAGATGCTTTATTTTTTTCCCCTCAAAAATCATGATAAGAAGTACAGCACATAGCAAGATTCTGAACGATGAATGTCTGTCATGAGTGAAAACAAAATGAGTTTAAAAGTCGTCAATGTCTTGTAGGAGCTAAGCAATACGTAAACAATTCAGAACAATACTAGTATTATTTTCGCATGGCGCCAACGCAGGTCAGACAATGACTCAACACCATGCGAACAGTAAGAGCCATAAAGTAACTCACTTCCAAACAAAGAGGAAACAGAAGAGGCAGATGACGACGAGTACGACGGCCCCGACGAGGGGTCCGACTATCATCAGGGTCTGGGGGTGGGAGGGAGATCGAGGCACTGACAGGTCGCTGGAGTGGTTCGGCTGAAAGGGGTTAGGCCGAGAAGGAAGCTCCCCAGTGGGAGCCGGCCTCATGTCTAGCGATATCAGCGTCGAGAATGGGGAAGAGGTGTACAGGTGCTGAAAAAACAAATTAATAATTAGAAGGTGCCATTAATTTCATATGACAAGAAATCAAAATTGAGAGAAGATCATCTATCAGAGCAATTTTTCGCTGAACTGTAAATTTACTAATCTATCACAAAAATTGAGAGTCGCAATAATATGTTTTACTTAAAAGCATGCATAATCTCTTTGGAAATATGTTTTTCGAAACAAAGCTGCGCTTTACGTTAGCAACGTTTTAATTAACTGACCAAAATTTACGCATAAACTACACCTAGACTTGGTCGCAAATTGAAAAAACTTCGATGTCTCCTCACAACGCTGTAGGATGAAGCCTAGACGTGTCAAACTCGTGTGTACAATTCACAGTGAAATTGGTCGCCGAATGAAGTTCCTCAACGGAAGTTCATTTTTCAATATCACCAAAGCTAAGACAGATCATTCATTTCCATGTCCAATACCGAATTTTGCACTTACCATAAAATACTACTACATGACCCTGCAAATGAAATAAAAGAAATAAACGAAAGTACTTCGTTTTCATAAAATTACGAAGAAGACCACGATCACAATAGTTCCCCTCACGCAACTCACCCGGCCCGGGGTGTCGACGACGGCCCGCACGAAGATCTTGTACCTGAAAAATAAAATAAGAATCAAAATACCGTAAAAGCAAAAGTGAATTAAAAGAAAAAGATGTGGGTCCTCATCGATTGTACCTGGTTTTCTGCACTTGAACTGTAATGTATTTTTTTAAATAGAATTAGACGCATTCAATGCTTATTTAAAACATACACGCGAAAACAAATACATAGTGAATTTTTGTTACTGAATCAAGTGGCTCTTTTCAAAAGTCACCACCAGCACAAATTGCTAATAAATTTTTTTGGAAAAAGCGAGTCAGATTTGACTAATTTTCAAAATTGGGAAGAATCCCACATGAAGAATTTGAACGGAAATAAGGACAAGCTAACGTTATAACTCTATTTGTAATCGCAACTCAAATGGTCCCGGTTACTTTAAACACGACTCAGAAATCGCTGAAGGAGATTACCGTTGCCGATGAATAGTAAATTACGAAATGAATCTATTATTTAAAAATGACAGGTTACTCAAAAATAAAGAAGAAAATGAAGAAAAGCTCACTTTTTATCTTTTTGGAGCGGCCTGTTCTTGAAGCCGCCCTTTATTTTGCCGTCACCGAGACTGAATGAGTAGGGGATACTGCGGTGCATGAACTTCGCAGCAATGTAAGGGCCTTCCGCCAGCGCCTCCTTGCTGCCCGCCTTGTTCGCCATCAGCTGCACACAACGCGTGTAAGCTCCAATTACTGAATAAAAATTACATAAATTCACCTGAACGACCGCAGTTTAGTAGCTAATGATATAAAACACTAAAATCATAGAAATAGGTACGACACTTTGGAACAAATACCAAACTGATGATATAAACGCTTCGTGTCTGTGAGGCACTCGACCAACAAAAAAGACCTGCCACTGCCACTCACGTCGTCAGTCATGTACTGATCGGGTTGCTTGAAAGTAAATTTGGAGGTTGGGGTGGAAGGCTCCTCAGGTACCACCACAAGGAAGTAGTGGGCGATGGGTCCGTACTCCTCTGAAGCTTGAGGGAGAATCATCGCAATTTCGTGCGGGCCTTTGACGCCATAGAAGTCCGGCTTCACCATGGGCTGCGGTGCTACGAAAAGAAACAGCAGTCTAAGGTTCGGGCTCCTCAGTATTGTAATGTCTTCAGCATCATGACGTCAAATGCTTAATATCTCTGAAGGGTCCAGTATTTTTTAACGCACTTCTAGGGATTGGTAACTAACACTCTCATGAAGTACTAAGATGCTACTTCAGCAGTTTATCTGTCTGAAACCCATGCTAAAGCAATTTAAATTATGTCCGTCAAAATTGACCAAAATATTTCACAATAGGCTATCCATTCAAAATGAGATGAGAAGTGTGAAAGTGGAAGAGGTGAACATCACCAAGAACAACGCTTTATCAATTGCCCTTTCAGAACCATAACAATTGAAGAACCCTTAACCCATTAATGGATAAAGTTACATGTGCTATGTGGGAACGGTATTTTTTTCACTACGAACTTGACTTATTCAAAACAATATTATTTGCCAGTTTTATGAAAACTTTGCAGCTAATGAAAAGTTATGATCAGTCCAGTTGATCGAATGTTGTCCACATGGGTAAAAACGACTCGTTGAAACATTTTTACAACGTCTGACAAACTGAACGCCGTTCAACGGAGAAGCTAAAAAATATTTCCGCAATATTATACTTCAATTTATAGACACCATGAATTTCTCGCGACCTTCATATTCAAGGGTGAAAAAAAAAGTGGGTGAGACAGATAGCATTTAGTGACCACCAATTGTAACCTCCCATCAGCGTCGTTACCTTCATCAAGTGGGAGACGGCACGAAATTATGAAGTACCCCACCAAATTGCTGACAACTTACCCGCCATTTGCGTGGTGACAGTAATTCTGGCCGGAGGACGGTAGTCGTTGCTGCTTGGGACGGCGGTCACGTTGACGGTGTAGGTAGTGAAGGGACGCAGGTCCTCGATCACGAAGCTGTACTGCCGATGACCCACAATCTTTGGCACAGTCTTGAACTCGTGCACCTGCGTCACTCCGCGCGCGTCCACGAATTCTTTGTACGCAGAGTACGTTATCTGAAGAGGAGACCCTCATTATTCAAAGCGATGGAAAGGAAAATACCTAAAAAGAAAAAAACACATATAATTTCAATTCAAGAAAATGTGCACACTACTGAAATAAGGATCAAGGAACAGCAAATTTAGAAACTCTGAAGGTTTACCGAAGTGCGTTGAATGCATTTATTACACAAATAAGAAATTGAAAAACTATTTCCACAAGGCTTTGTTACAACTCTACTAGAATTGAGAATACCAGAGAGCCAGAAGTTAGCGAGTATTCACGCAAGAAGAGCTTCAAAAATATCAAGAACTGAGGACATGAGACACGCTACTTGTGACTCAAACGAAATGGACATTCATGAAGTTTACATGCGCCTTTAAATGCAAAACGAACTATTAAAGTCTGCAATATTTTCACGTATTTAATTCTGTCTGAATATCCTTAAACCAGAAATGCTCACAGATCTGCAGGATCACTAGAGCCTCAAGTGAGGCTGAATTATGGAAGAAAGCACGCAGGTATGTGAATGAACTATGTAAATGTAAAAGCAAAGAGCAACAGAGTGGCGTTCATAATTAAAAAAAAGGAACTATTAACTATTCATGAGAAAAAAATTATTTTGAGTAGCCATACATGTATCAGGTCATAAATCTGAAAACAATTGAATGACAGCATATACAAGAAAGTTGATTTAACTATTCCATACCATACCATACAGCCATCAGCATAAAATAGCAGTATTAAATGCTCACAAATAATTGCAGTGACATTACACAGAGGACAGGCCCATAAAACGCTGTCTGCTGCAGTACGCACCTTGTAGTGCTGAGGGTTGAGCCTGATGGGGGGGTTCCAGGTGAGGTTGGCCGAGTGGGTGGTGACGTGGTGGGCCCTCAGCCGCAGCGGCACGTCCACAGGCTTCACATTCACGCGCAGCATCTTCGACAGGCGGCCTAAGCCCTGTGAATATCATGGAAGTTAGAGATTCAACCTCATTGTTATTCTGTCGACGACCTTGTCTAACAAGCGCTGCGATAGCGGACATCTGATGTCGAGTGCCACAACAACAGATGGATGGTGCAACGATAATAGAGTATAACAGCAGCACCTGACGAGTGCAACAAAGAGAGGTGAATACTCGTGCCGTACCTGAGGGGTGCGTGCTGCCACTTTGATGCCGTACTCGGCGTGCTGCTCGAGGTTCTGCAGTTCGGCTGAGTGGGTGACAGCTGTCTGCAGCTGCTGCCACTCCTCCATGTCGGGCGTGGGGGCCATCGAGTAGAAAACCTGAAAAAATGTGCACGATAGTGAAAGACATGTTTTTCAAGGGGAATTAATTTATGTAAATCAAGCTCATGGATAATTCCAGCGATTATAATAAGAAAAGTTCGTGGCATTTTAGCACACAACAACATTCGTACTTCAGAGGTAGCAACTGCCGGGATACAGTGTTGAACACCCATGAAGCTGTCATATTTGAACAATACCACAAAACATGAAGCAAACGGCAGTGAGAGGACCCTCACCTTGTAGCCGATGAGCTTGCCGTGCGAAGGCACGGGCTCCCACCAGATCTCGATGCTGGACTCCGAGGTGGCCATGCCCTGCAGGTTGACGGGGGCGCGCACCAGGTCCTGGTGGGTGGTGAGCACCAGCTCCTGGCTGAACGGACCTGGCCCTTTGTTGGTGTTGGCGCGCACCTGGCAGGTCATCATGGCACTTTAAAGCAAGGTCTATGCACAAGGCGCCTTCCCACACAGGATACTTTGCTCATAGAATCTCCAAATTAGGAATGAAGAGGAATAAAAGACAAAAAAAAAAAGATAGCAAAGAAGACATGAAAACTAAAAGAAGCAAAATGGACACGATAGATAGGAAGCCTATTTATGGCTGAAGTAACCATAACAAACGATAGACAGAGCTAACTAACCTAAACATATTTGTTATCTTTTACCTCGTGAGGGGAGTGTGCGAATCATCTCATTTGCTCACTTTTTAGTGCTTTCATGAAATACATCATTGAAATTAAAGTTTCTTTTAACATTGGATTAACTCGATGATCAACATAATGAGGCTCATCAGTGGTTCATCAGTGGCATAGTGCTGCAGTACGAAGGCAGGGTTGGGAATAAATTAATAAAATCCTAAATGCAAAGCAAATTATTTGAGTAGAGTTGTTAGTAGCAGATAGACACTCATTTATTGAAGATTGCTCCCGTACGTACGTCAATATTTGAAAGTTGAACACACGTGACCGTAGGCTAGCCAAGCGATGCTAAAAAGTAAAACAATAATACATATAAAATCTATGACGGCATTCGAACGAACATCAGTCTCA
Source organism: Platorchestia sp. MABIK (assembly GCA_014220935.1). Taxonomy (NCBI): domain Eukaryota; kingdom Metazoa; phylum Arthropoda; class Malacostraca; order Amphipoda; family Talitridae; genus Platorchestia; species Platorchestia sp. MABIK. The sequence goes on along the minus strand of JACJUY010000976.1, from coordinate 30,970 downwards.
ATACGTCGTATTTCAATTGTAAATGCGCTATTTTTTGCACCGTGTCAATACTTGACAGTCAGCTCGCTACGAAACCGTTCTCACAATACCTGTGCTGCTTTTATCTTTTATTGTTTTATCTATGTTTCAAGTATCAAACATTGTGAAACTTCCGAAATTTCAACTTACACGCAATTCACCACATCCCACAACAGGAGTAACTATCACAAAAACACAGTATCTTCTGTACTTTTTTCCGGACCGGAGGTTAACTTAACAACTCAGTCTGCTCTTCCTCTCCATGTACAGCGGGGCAAAATGAAAGTGTCAGAAACATTGAATTATGTCTATCGCCTGTATATTTAGTCTCCAAGTTATCCCATGAATATTACGCCTCTCCTATTTACTTACGACATTCATTAATATAGCTAATATAGCTTGCAAAGTACATGAAAACATGAAAATTAGTCACGAAAAGAATGCAGTTGAATGTCGTTGGCGAATGGGCCTCTCCCGTAATCGAACAGAGGATAGTAGTGCAGAGTGAAAGTAAAAAATAAGAGCTCGTTATGTAACTCAGAAACCTTGGAGTCAGAACTGGATAACTATCGTCACGCACATTGTGATTTTTCATGGCATAAAGGTGTACATTGCAGGCTATCAACTGCTAACTACTAACTAACTACTATATTCAGCTCCACAGTGACAATTGTAGAACATCATCGCAAACTCCTTTCATTTTCTCCCCATAGTACAGAATCATATATTTCTTCGTGTATAACTCCCCACAGTATGTATTAGCTGAAATTCCACGAAAAATATAAATTAGGAAGACAAAGAACGTTCTCATGACAAACCTTGAAGACATATCTCATGTTCTCGTCGAGGCCATCAAAAACTTTTTTGTTGAACGTCGTGTTGCCGGAGTAGTTGTAGTCGTTGTTGAGGGAGACGTCTTTCTTGAACTGCACGTCGTACTTGGTGATGATGCCGTTGCGCTCGCTGGGAGCGGGGGGATCCCAGGTGAACACGATCGTGCCGGGAGTCTGGTACCTGAGGCGACAAGGTAGTCAGTTGCGGTGGTTTTGTTCCAAGTAAGACAGCGGGCCTCATCAGCCGTGACTGCTGCATAAATTGACATTAAAAGAAACATGCCTAGTAGGCTATCTAAATAGGATTACCTGGAGTGTACAGGCATACCTCAACCGACTTACCTAACAGGATAAGTTATGTTGCAAGCAACGGCAATGAGCTTACCATGAAAACAGCATGCTTGTAACAGCACGAGTTGACTGAATTAAGTGACAGATTCATAAGCCTGAAAGTAATTCAATACACATACTACCGATTAGGATTAAAAGCTTAGCTGGACTCATAACTTTCGGTTCACGTCAACAGCTGCAAAGGGTTATAGCTCAAATAATAAGAATCAGAGTTGGAATAGTATCAAAAATGGGAAGAAGTAACTATTGCCACAGTGCATGTTTAGCAGGATTAGCAAAGGGCTAGATAAATTTAAGAAGAAAGAAGGGCGACACAAATATTTATAAAAGGGAAATTACTGTATTCTTCTCGAGAAGAAAGAATAATCATGTGTCAAATGAAATGAATACGTTAGAGAGTAGCGACTGCAATAATATCTCATTGCCCCTTAAGCTCAGGAGCAGGCCGTTTACGTGAAGAACACGCAAACCCCTTACCAACCAAGCGCGGCAAGTTCGTGTCCTTTGGTTTCAGGATTTTCTCGTGCTCGTCAAGCACATGTGCTGAGTTCGCTGAATTAGATAAGCTGACAGTAAATGGAAATATTTGAACAGTGAACCCTACTTTTTGTTTCCGGTCTCGCACGCACATCTTAAATCCGCTGACGATTCATCCCCTCTAAATTAAAAAGGGAGATAAATTTAGGCAACTCTCAAAAGCATCTCGATGAAATTATTAAATTGTTTCAGTCTAACGCTCCTCAGCCACAACAAAAAGCGATTTCCTGACAGTGAAACGAAGAAACCATTCAGTACGGAAAGTAGAAAACCGAGGAATTATGCACTAGGGATGCTCTCACGAAGGATGCCATGCGTACAGAAACAAGTTAGGAGGAAGAAGAAAACAACAAAGTAAGGAAGCCATAGCAAAAAAGGTACGGAAAAAAAAGAAGCATGGTAAGCAAAAAATGAAGTCTCAAAGACCTATCTACGGCTGAAGTAACCTAACAGTATAGTCCTTGGGATCACTAGTACCTAAAGCCTAACCGTAACCACAGCCAAACCTAACTAACCTTTTGCTTATCGCATGCTCCCTGAGGAGCTGTCTTCATGAAACTACGCTTCAACATAGCGGGTGCTTCGAATACCAATCGAGCAACATTTGTGCAGGAAAAAGTTACTAAACACTAGTCATAGCACAAATGATGAGCGCTTACCTGTAGGATATGTTGGTGGGAGGTCCGGACGGAGCGGCCTCTGGAGTGCTGTAGAGGCGCACAGCCTCCTCACCGTAGTCGAGCCTGTTCTTGGCGGACACCCTAATTTCGTACTGCACTCCGCGCTGTAGCTCGTCCAGCGTACGGTGCAGCATCGTGCTGCCCTGTAGCGTCACCGTCTGGAATGGCTCGCCTGCAAAATATGTGCTTTTATCGCAAACGGCTTTCTTCAACTTCATTAATACAACGGCACAGCTGCATGTTCTTCCGCTCTAGGGACATACAGCTCAACTCTCTCAAAATACTGAGTTTTTATAAGCCACGATATTGCCCACTGAGCATTCATAATTATTTGACATTAAATTGTGGGAACTTTCACTGCAACTCAGCTATGATAACTCGCACGCCCACAACTCAAAATTTCTAATATGTTATGGAACGCCGTGCAACTTTTCTACACAAGTGCTTGTAAGACGCGGCTTTCCTAATACATTGAGTAGATTTCATATTCAGGCATCATTCGACACCATCTTAAAGAATCGCTCTCGCAGAGATTTTACGAACGGAGTGAAAATAAATCGTTTGAGGATTAAAAACAAACACTCGATGCTAGAATTTGCGACACAATCACTCGCTAAAGTTCAACTGAGTAAACTCAATAAGAGGACATCCTATGAGATGTCTTCCCTAAGCCACACTAGAAATTATTAAAATGAGTTTCAACTTTTGCACTGTTCTAGGGTTCGAAAGAAACACACGTGCGTTAGCTACGATTGCAACTTGCACATCACAATTACGCTTTATTAACTTCCGGAAACAGACTTACGTAACTCTTCACTGTAACTTCAGAAGTAAATGCGCACGCCTATTTCAGTAAAAAATTTCCCATCGCATTATTATACGCAATTTACATCACTGGCAAAGGCTTTCGATATATAGGAAATAAACTAAATAACACAATCTTAGAGCTTTCAAATGCTTGTGCTTAGTATTCGAGCACATTTTGCATTAAACAGGGAAAAGGCTTGGCATTCGATTATAAAGGCTCTAGTCAAAAGAAGAATTCTTTAACAATCAAAAATGTTCGTAGAGGATATTGAAAAGTTACTTCAATTAGCTGGTTTCTACCTCTTATTTACATCTAACTTGAAACAAAGGGCCAAAAATGAATGGCTAAAAGTTTTAAAACCGGATAAAACCAATCAATTTTGTACCGTGGTACAAAATACGCTCCATGGTAACCCCAATTTTGTTTTAAACTAGAACCCAAATATATATTGATATATGTAACTATGAAGGAGCAAGAGGAAATACGAATGTCACTCCCTATCTTACGAAGAACGTTTTGATTTGAGGAACTTAAGCCTACGTGAAAATTGTATGCAAAACATTGGGATGTACACGTTTTGCGCACTTGGAGTGGGCTGAAATATTTCGTAGTGTGCTCAAAACTGAAGAAATCATTGGACACAGTTTCCATGCGTACTAATAAATTAGAAGAAAATACACGTATTAAAACGAACTCATATTGTATTAAGAGAGCAAAGAAAACACATTGCGTTCGTTCGTGCAAAATGAATGTACACAAACAACGTCGAGATAAACGTGTCTCCTGCATCAGCCATGGGAGAGGAGGGCAGAGGGGAGTAATGCAAGAAAGTCGAGGGCCTTCAAAGAAACAGCTGCTGGTGTAGTTATTTCCCAACTTTCATGAAGCTTCTCGAATATTTCCCTTTGCCGGCCCAGAACTGCGCGGAAAACAACTTGACAATGTCACAAACTTACAAGTTGTTCGTCTGTGGCTTTCTGACATATTCTCAGCAGGCTTTTGGAGCACTCGTGGTTGCCCTTCACACAAACCTTGATGCTTTCATGTTTAATGATCACATGAAAAAAAAAATGATTTTTTTTCGTACATAAGATAGATTGAGCCGGTTAAAATATTAGATTGCCTCTTTCAACGTTCTTTAACGACTGCTCCTTCTTTAAATTTTATGCATAAGTTTCTCGTCACGTTCAATTGTCTCTAACGTCATCATTATGACACACCGTGGATTAACAACCAAAATTCCACTAAAGCGCTTCTTCAAGTTGCAAATGGCTGCGATTCATTTTGATTAGCAGATAGCGACCTGAAAAGCTACTCAGTATTTCAAACGCTGATTTCCATACGTTTGAATGACCTCAAGTATAAATGCGAGAAGATCAAAAAAGTTTTCGTATCATTTAAAGAAATTGTATTTTGTAAACTATATTTTAACGCATTTTGAGCTTTGAAAATTCTGTTGAAGCAAAAAATTTAAAGAGAAATTAAACACTATAGACAATATATAGAAATAAACCATTTAGCCTAAATTCTATGACTATTTAAATTAAAACGCAGAAAAAGCGGGAAAGTGTTTTTAGCACAAAATTGTTGTCGCATAGCCCTTATTAGCCCTAAATACTTTCATTTGATGTTCATAAGAAGAGATGAAGGTTCTAAACAAGTCCAGAGGGATTTCTTTCCATTCTTCACGGCAGAGTTTTCCTCTTCAGTAAGAGAAGATGGTCGCATTTACTAACCTAAATTTTCAAGTACTTCAACATTTGCAATCGGATTCAATTCCTTCGATGCTAAAAACCCGCCTAAAACCCTGGTTCTCATGTTTTACTCCCAATCTGAAGTGTATTTTGAGGTGTGTCTATGGTCATTACATTGCTGAAGTATTCATTAAGTCTTTCTCCATCTTAGGTTCTTGAATGAAAGGAGAGAAGTGCAAGGATAATTATAATAATTGATTGAATTTATCGTTCCTCTTACCGTATGAAGTCATTCTTGTACCTTTAGTTGAAAGGTAAATGCATAACATGATTCTCCTACCACCATGCTTTACGATGCAGTGTTCTGTCATTGCATGCAAGTATTCAGTCGTCTCCGAAAAGTTTTATTGTAACTTTTACCAAACAAGTCAATTTTGTTCTTTTTTGATCATAAAATACTATCGACATAGTAATAATCTTTGTTGAGATGATCGTTAGTTTATACGCATCAATCAACATTGATCAACATGCTTGCATCAACTCTATGACTAGGGCATTTCATTTCTTCTCGCAAAGCAATGGTGATTGTTTAGTGCTCACCTACTGGTGCCATTTGATTAGCCAATTCTAGACGAGATGTACCTTACGGCCATTCTTTACCATTTAAAACGCTTGAACCGATCTCGTTGTGAAAACTTGTGCGGAACACCTGACTAAACCCCACATATTCGTCACAGTTCCTTCAGACTTCCATTTTATTATAACGGCCAGCAGAGAGTTAATTAGAATGTCGAGTCTCTCTGATATTTTGCTGTATCCACTGTGATTCTACTAAAGTTCAAAAACCACATGCCTTGCTTGAATGCTGAGTTCTTTACACAATCTGTACCCTGAGAATACGGTACGAATTTGATTAGACCGAAGCCGCTTGTTCACTGAGGAAAATACCGTTGTCGTGAATCCTTAACAACAAAATACTGATCTGGAAAGTTTGAACCACTCTATTATAAGCATTTTTCAGGCTTTATAAGAAGCTGATGTTATTAAACCGTGATACTTCAACACATTTTAAATATTATACTTTTTGAAGAGTTTTTTTTTATAGTTTTGTTGTCAATTGCACGATTCACAATAAATGTTTCATTCCTACATAGTTCGAATGCGTTTGATTTTGTATTTTTACAGAAGAAATTTCAAATCTAAAAAAGTTTTCAAAGGTGTAAAACAACAGAGAGTGCAATTCTTTGGTACGCTGAGAATACTCTTTTGCCGCACTGCATTACGGAGCACCGATCAGATTTATTTCATCGCTCACACGCATGACAAATCAGGTCATATCAGGACTCTAATCACTGATAGGTAGCAGGCAGGGCACAAAACCCGACATGCTTTGCGATTTTTCAACAGGTTACTGCAGGAAAAAAAATTATGTGAACTTCTAAAGGAATTGCTCAAAAGTGGAATTACACGAATTTCTTAAATTGTCATAGAAGCACATGAACATAATGAATGGATATACGAATATATTAACTCAGATATCAAGAGATTTCTACGATAGAAAACGTGAGTCACGACTCTAGCACATCAGAGGAAAAGCGGTTCTTAGACTTAGGAGGAACCGACCAAATGGGTATCCTCTTCTGGTTCTGAAGCAGTTTTGCTCTGCGGCGGCGCACGAGATTCCAGCAAGGAAGCAATCCAGTTAATCGGCTTTATTAGCCTCAAGGGCGATCTCTTCGACTTCTCGACAAATGTGCGAATAAGGCTGGACTCTCGGTGGTCCAATAGTTCTAAAGCTTCAGCGCTCATACGAGCGACCGTCGCTTGATGCCATCAGAAAATCTACGGCCCGCACCATAAATCAACAGCTCGCTTGTTCTGCATTACGGTCAACAAAATGGCTAATGTGTCACTAGACGAGTAGATCCAAACATTTATGTTTGTGAAACTAAACGTTTCAGCTTTCCTGGGGAGAACAGTCCACAGCATGAATAAAAAAATGCTACATCTGGCTTTTTCTGAGGAAATACGGAGAGATAAGGTGGGACCCTCATCATATCCGTTCATCTTTTTATCATGAAGCCATTTCTGCAGAACGAATAACTACAATACAACAAAACGCCAAACTCCTGTAGAACTGAATATGTGTGGTCTATTTCAACAAAATCTTGTCCTGAAATGTAGTCGCAACACTTCATAACACTCATAAAAATGAAAATAGTTAAAGCGATGAAAATGAACATGCAGGTTATACATCAGATAAATCTAGTTAAAGATTTTAAAGGTAACAATTCTGTCGAAGAATTATCGACAAAATATTCTAAACACAAGTGGAGCAAACTGCCCAAAATGCCATTTACCAAAATCAAAAAGAAGACGAGCAAAACAGAAGCTGGAGGCAGCACAGCCAAAGGACAGAGTCTCTCTCTTTAATTGCTTGAGAGGAAAAGTTAGCGACCAAACTGGAAGAGTTGGACACAATAGCGCCGAAAATTTTAACTTCTTGCCACAGCCTCACACTAACTGCACTGCTCGCACCGTGCAGCTGCGACAGCCCGTTGCGTGCCCCAATAGCTGGTCGGTGAGGGCATGCCGAGCACCACTGAATGCCAAGGAGTTGCAAAGTGAAGCAATGAGTGAGAGCAGCACGGGCTCAACTGGCATCCAAAAGCCTTCCAAGTACAGACACGAACAAATTCTCGAGACCCACCGAGTGTCGTGATGTATGTGCTACAAAGAAGTGGACTCGTTCTCGTCTAAGTGAGCAGTAGCGTTGACTTTGCTTCGCCCAGCGACTTGATTCATTTAGCTACGCTCGGTGTACTTGAGTGTTCTCTCATTGCAGTTAGAGCCGGAGATTTTTGTTCAAATCCAAACTGTGAATCCTCTCTTTCTTTTCACGAAAAAGCGCTCATAGAAGTAGAAGAACCGCAATAAAAATGCGCAGATCTAAGAATCTGCCAGTCGCTGTTGGATTGCGTGCGCATGAATGCTGAATAACTTACAAGCAAGACTACACAAACTGCAGAATCTCGATTAAGATACATTCTGCCAAATCACGCCAGAGGCCCTTCAAGAATAAAATAAAAAACACGAAAAAATACTACAGAACATTTTTTTTACTCAGTTGAGATACATTACAGCACTACTCAAAGGTATAAGTCATTCACCATCATTAGTGGTGTTTGTTTTTAAACTATGATCTGAGTTGCCTTTTCAGTTTTTATACGTTGGAATGAAGCGAATGTTTATGGTCGAGTAGAGACTTCCTGCAAAATAGCGTCCGGTCCAATACTTGTACACTTTCCTTCCTTTTCTGTACCCCTCCCCCAGCCCCAGGCATTCTCTCAATAGAAAGGCATTGCCAATCTGCAATCAGCTAATTGCTCTCAGAGTTGCACTCTTTGTATGCTAATAAAGTAAAAGTTACTCAGTAAATGGAACAGATTCTAAAATCCTTTTCATGACCTCGTAAATTTTCACATGAATCGAGTCGACAACAAGAGAGGACTACGACTTAGTAAGCAACATGCGTAGCGCTGCTTTGCTCCACACACAACGTACTGAAACAAGGCAAAAGCCATGCATGAGTTACCATGACAACCCAAATTACACATTTCCTCAATTCTACGCTGGCATCATTCTGCCTCCATTCTCATATCATACCCAGACAGTTGTGAGCCAACCTTGAACAGAAGCAAAGCCGAGTTTCATTAATGAAGCGATCTAAATAGCTAGATAACAACAAGAAATCCAACAGCGAAAAATAAAAAGTAAAGTAAAGTAGCACATCCGCCGTTCTCTTCCATTCGTCTTCATGATTAACAGCGCAATCCTTTTGTGTTTAAGACTGAAATCAACGTTGTGGCTTAGCCACTGGTGCCAGTGATCTCAGAGAGCGACTTTTGCTTATCTTTAAAGACAAGCCTGTGTTGAACCAAACAGTCAGTTCACACCAATTTCAAATGGTATAGAAATAGTAATGTTTTGTGTACCTATCCAACACAACCAGAATATACTTAATTAAACCATTTTTACATCATGTTCTTTCATTTTTAGAGATATTTTACGAACAAACAGAGCTGGACTCTAAAACAACTAAAATTAAATGCAGTGAATTTTTCCGAACATTCTTTATTTTTGAACACTGAACGTTTTTGGAATGAGGACGAGGAGCAGTTGGGACTCACCGACGGGACCGTAGCGGAGTCTGTAGCCCTGCACTTCCCCGTATGGCTGCGTGGGCGGCACCCACTCCACGTACACCGACAGCTTGCCGCTGAACTTGTCCACCGTGCCGCTGCACAAACAGCCACACTCACCGTCAAAGGAGGCACCTTTACAGCGCAACTGAGCTGAATTTAAAGCAGAGCAAGCGGTAGCTCCCGCATACTTCAGAACGAATTACATATTTAGACCAGATGCAAATGTGTACTCTCCATTTGTGAGACAAATGTACTCAGTGTGTATTGGTGTGAACAAAGATTGATTACAGTCGAGGAAATGAGCTGTGACAAGCACTTTTAGGCCCATACCTATAAGTTTGTTCTGCCCAATTCACTGGACTGATAGCAAGCTACCGCAACAATTACTAGGTGCTAAACCACATTAACTCTATTTGAACACAACCAAGTTAAAAAAAATCGCATAAAACACTTTAATGTGATAATTTCAGTTCTGCTTCCGATAACTTTTGCCACTTTATTAGACCCACAATGGATTTTAATCGTGGAACAAATACCAATAGACAACGTAATAATTAGCTAATCACATTATGCAGAATATGAGAGTTGATGAATAATGAACCGGACTTGCATATTATAACTAATTCTAGTTATAAAAATGAGTTAGGCCTATAATTGCAAAATTACGCTTGCAGAGAAATAGAATAACTTTTGGAAGAGTTGATGAGTCAATATCCTAGGTGGGTTCCAAAGTTCATTCAGTGCTCAATACTCGACCTCATTTACGACCACTAAACGCACAGAGACGGCGGTTCTGTGACATTTGTGAAGCCCCTTGTCACTTTTGCTTCATGATTCGAGAACTTATTCACATAGGTTCTTATAATCTCCGTAGTTTGATAAAATTATTAAAAAACCCCATCAAATCACAAAATGGTTTTGAGCGAGCCTGAAACGAAATTAACCTTACACTCCAAACACTAAAATTTACGGTCGAACGAGAACTGATGATAGGAATTATTCCATTTTATTATTTGAATGGAAATTAATAACAATGAGAAAAATTTCAAAAATGACAATGGAAGATAGTAAAAAAAACATCCTCAAGAACGTTGGCACCATTAGCTACATAAATTTAAATATTACAATGCTTAAATGTCATTCTTCCATTTAAACAAGCATAGCATTTTATGGAGGTGCGTCGCTTCTAAAGTATGAGCGAGATGATGTTAATTTGATGACCCTCATATGAGGCTTACATGAGCTAGGCTGCGAGCACACATAATTTATGGGTTGTGTAGTAGTTGCAAATCAGAAATGAAATCGCTTGGTTTTCACTTCACTAAAGACATAAATAACCACCATTGACTTAAGTTCTCGAACATGGAAAACCGAAGTTAGAGAGCATTCCATGCTATGGTAAATGGCACAACCGTAACTGCTGAGGAAACTTGGAAGACAATGTTACTCCCCCCAAGATCGCATAATCACACCATTTACCGCTGGACGGGGAACCCAATAGCTACTAACTTGACTGTGATGAAGGGCTTGTTGGGCACGCCTCCGGGGGTCGTCACGCGCTCGGGGTTGGATCTGGCACCGTCCCCCTTCCGAGTCAAAGCTGCCACTTGGATCTGAAGAAGATCGGACATGCTATTCAAATAACGGGTAAAATCCTCGATGTAATTTGATTACGATTTCTACCAGCACGTACCCGTGGATCTGCGTAACTTTTTCAACATCAACGATCATTTGCAGATTGTAGAAGGTGATGCCACGGCTTTTCATGAATTAGCTAACTTACCTCAGAAGAATGATTCAATAGAAGTTTCGTATAAGAAACCCTCAGCTGAGAGCCATTAGTAACAAGCAATAACAGCTTCATCCTACTATCGCCACACTCAATCTTAACTACAGCGAACCTTTCCCTTTGTTTTGTGTGCATATTGTTCCTCTTAACACACGTCCAAAACTCTAACATCCGATGTTGCGTACGGTGGATGTTACTCTTTACTCAAAATAATGGAGTGTAATATCATAGTCCGGTCATCACGTAGTACTTACATTCCGTTGTATTTTTTAGTTACCTTAATCTTCATTTCGTCATATCCGGTCTCCACAAACCACAATTTCAGACCATATAAATGGCATCGGTTTCTTATTAATTCAAACTTCCAATAAACACAGAAAACAAACTCGAGGGATTTCCCCTCAACATAGTGCTAAATGAGAACAGAGCATGCGTTTTAAGGTAACTGCTTTCTGAAACAATTTAACTATTAATTTCATGTACTTCAACAACACGTTAAACAATTGCTCAATGACTTAAAACAATTCGCTTCACACCTTCATTAGACAAAGCGAATCCACATGCTTGAAAAATTTTTGCTTTTCTAAGGTGTCTCATTCATGTGCGCATTCAATCAGTCTGAACGTAATAGTACATTAAAACCTCTACACAAAGACGCTCCCGTATACATCGAAAAAATTAAAACAAACAGAGCATATGTTGATATTTTGCAAAATATGTTGACGCTCACGTACCGAAAGACAAGGTTTTTTTGCTCGCCATGCAGTAACTAGACCATTCCAAACTTACAGTTACACTCGCCAGGCTAGAGCGCTGGGCAGAGTGTCGCATTTACAGCGCCTTTTCCCGCGTGTTTGCCCCACCTGATACTGGGTGTCAGGCTCCAAATCTGTGATGATGTAAGAAGTTGCGTCGCCCTTATGCGTGGTGTACGGTCGTCCTTGTCCTTGCGGGATTACTTCGGAGCCCTGATCGGAAAAATGAATTAAATCTTCAAAAAGATAGGCGAAGTTGATAATTCAAAAAGGTTTCTTCGCAGTGAAAGTATTCTAGGCTCATTATACTCTCTTAGAGTTGTCACATCACACTAAAGTCAGTTGTCGTTCAGAGAGATCTCTGCTTAGGAATTTTTTTTTTCATCATGCATACGCAAAACTTTGCTATTTGTGCGAGAGCGCCAGTCGAGTGTGAGCCTCCAGTCATCGTGTACCTCTAGCATGCCGATACACTAACTCCGGCGTGAGAGTTATCTTAACAGCAAATGAAGGACATGTTCAGCACATCTTACATGGTTGTTTAAAGCCATGTGAAGACTAATACTGTCCATTCTTCCGTTGAAGTCTCGTGCCACCCTAAAAATTTTTATCCTGCGACAAAATAATAATTGAAGGGAGACTTTTTGAACAGCCTGTAAATTTCACTTGAGCAATGATGTGATAAGTGATCACAAGTTAACCTAACACACAGAAATACTTGAATAAATAGTAGAGAACCTTTTATTTTTGACGCACCAAACTGAAGCAAGGTTTTTTCAATAGCGGTTTAGAAATTTTTTTTTTGCTTTTGTGACACTTTCAGTTCATTTCAGTGAAAATTAATGTTTTCATTGTACCAGCAAAAGATACACGAAACCTTGATCGATGGATGAGGACACGGTGATCATGAGAAAATGAACGCGATATGCCGCAGGTAGTTCACCGTGAACTCATTCCTAACGCAATGATTGCAAACGAAGACTCGGCTCAAATCGAAAAGAGAGCACAGACATCAAAGGTCGAGGTTGCCGCCAATCAACAATATCCGCTCGTCTTCCTGCAGAACTGAGCTGCTCTCGTAAGAGATACAAAACAAGAAGTTTGTTTGCTCCCAGCCAGCGTAGTAGAAGTTCAAGACACAAACTTCGCCTCTAAACGATTTCAAATGAGCAGTTAGGAAAGTCCATAAATTTAAGAGTTTCAAGTTTTCTGAGAGGTACTCATACATTTTCCAAGTGGCTGATATACATTAGTAATTGAAATTCTCTAAGGAAGAGAACTCAAGGATGGTGAAAAGTGAAGAAGATATTTTATAGCAATGCTAATAAATGTGCCTAATATAATTTAACGGAAGTTGTAAATAAACTCAACTCGGCTGTCCCTCCTTGTTGGCAGTATGCATAAACAACAGCGACGCAGCAATGAAGAGTCACACAAAAACACTGGTGAAATGATCTAAAACGAGCCAGGTGGACTAAATGCTCGTTAAACAACTCAATCGCGCATAGCAATTTACACTGGGTTTCTTAAATGACATATTAGCGCAAGATTAAAATTGGTCGAGAAATATATTAGATACGTTGTGTGAGAATCAAGCATCTAATAACACAGCTTTTATGAATCCTCAAGTCTTAAAGCTCAAGAAAAAAAAGGACATACTATAGCGACTAAAAAGCAAATGCATCATTTTTCATGCCGAATACATGAAGAGAACTAAAAGAAAAGAGAGTGTTTATAATCATAGCGATCTCACACTTTTCCCCTGAATAAACATTGCACGCAAAACAAGGGATGTTAACATAATAAAACTAAAGGAAAACACGTGGGTACATGGATGTGGAACCAAAGTTGCACGCAAAGTAAGGAATGTTAACATAATAAAACTAAAGGAAAACACGTGGGTACATGGATGTGGAACATAAAGTTGCACGCAAAGTAAGGGATGTTAACATAATAAAACTAAAGGAAAACACGTGGGTACATGGATGTGGAACCAAAGTTGCACGCAAAGTAAGGGATGTTAACATAATTAAACTAAAGGAAAACACGTGGGTACATGGATGTGGAACCAAAGTTGCATGCAAAGTAAGGGATGTTAACATAATAAAACTAAAGGAAAACACGTGGGTACATGGATGTGGAACCAAAGTTGCACGCAAAGTAAGGGATGCTAACATAATAAAACTAAAGGAAAACACGTGGGGATATGGATGTGGAACCAAAGTTGCACGCAAAGTAAGGGATGTTAACATAATAAAACTAAAGGAAAACACGTGGGTACATGGATGTGGAACCAAAGTTGCACGAAAAGTAAGGGATGTTAACATAATAAAACTAAAGGAAAACACGTGGGTACATGGATGTGGAACATAAAGTTGCACGCAAAGTAAGGGATGTTAACATAATAAAACTAAAGGAAAACACGTGGGGATATGCGTGTGCAAAAAGAACGAAGTAAATAAAAATGTACACGTAGCATTTGGCAATTTGTTAAACGAAATGGGTGAACAAAGGTTGTTTCCGCACTCACCCTGGAAGTGACAGCCTGCACATGGATCTGGTACCCTCTAATGATGCCGTGCCGCTCGCGCTCGCTCGGCGCTCCCCACTTGACTTCGATGCTGGTGCTGTTGAGCACCTTCACGTCCACACCCCTCGGCTCGCCCGGCACTGCTCGGACAGAGAGGGCAAGGACCACGACGCCCAAGTTAGAGACGGTAGTGTAGTTTTCCCTGAACAAATGGGATTAACATTACAATGCCTAGGAAAATTGTTCACAAGAACAACAAATGGAAGCCGGGAATATTTTAAGCCAAGGCATACATCCGTGGGAAATCGTGGTAGTGATAAATTTATAGATAGAAAAATATCCTAGACCAAATTAAAGGCACTGAAAAAGAAATGAAATGTTCCGTAAATACAACATGAGAAAAGTAGAGATTCCTGTGAAATCCAATTTCTATATAATAGAGAAATATTTCTGACGATCTCAACAGCTTGTGTTCGGAGGAGGAATACAATCCATATAGTTGAGTAGGGATGTGAGGTTCAAGTAAAGGCAGACAATCGCTGAAGGTGAGTTGGTAGTGAATGTAAGTTGTCGGCGGCCGAGGACACAATACATAGAGCAGTAGCGAGCAACATGTGTTCGGAACGGCGCAATTGAGCTGCTCGCACGCTGCCAGCTTTACTGGAGGAAATGATACACAGCATTGTTTTTCTGTTGAAATAAGGAGATTCAATGAGAAACATTCACAAGCTGAAGCTTTTTATTTGAGCGGAAGACGACCTCAACGCAAATAACACACTTGAGGAAAATACGCGCGTATTTGAGTGTGTTTGGAGAACGTAGTACATAAAATATACTCGTGGCATTCCGTAATCTAAGAACCGTAATGGGCCAGCAAAACGCTGTTATAGTATTCTTTCAAATCAATCTAATCCAGTAAACAAAAATTTGACGTTTATGATTGAAAAAATTTCAACGAAACTGAAAATTTTACTGTCAGGCATGTGTTCAAATGACTCCCTTTTTCACAGAAGCAAACTGGTTACGTTTCTTGACATTTCTGTATTCTCAGTTACATAGCAATCAGTTGCAGAAAATCGATGTTTACGAAAAACACACTAAAAATCCCGGATTACTGAACATTAGTTAGCAGAGACAAACTAATCACACAAAATCCTAAACAAGAGGGATTGGTCCTCCGGCCAAGTAGCACAAGCGCGAAAGAAAACAACCACTCCGACCTGAATACCTGATGAAGGGAGAGAGGGACAGAGAGAGAGAGCGAACTTCGGAGTCGTTGTCTCAACTTTGAAGACATTGAAAAATGAGGACAACCGGCGCTGCCTTGCGGCAGCTCGCTCGCCAATAAGGTACTTCATTACCAAGCAAATAAGAAGAAGTGCATCTAATCGATACAAAGAGAGGCGACGAACGACTCTCCAACTTTATCTTCTACAGCTATTGAGAATAGTGCACGGCAGGATGCCAGGGAAGGGGTGTCTCTAAAACTGAACACCGGTGCAAGAGTCAAGGGAGTGAGTTCGACTATGGGTGAAACTATGAATCAATTTGAGGATGGTGGAATGTGCCGCTACATGATGCGGATACTCTCATGTGTGGGGTAAGTGAGGGGTACATTCACGTGAGGGGAGTGAAGGTGAGGAGAAATAGATAAGGAGGTAAAGGAAAAGTGCTCAGGTTAACAAAGAACAGGGAGGATCGAGAGAAAAGGATGGTAATCAACGTGCTTTTGAGACCAAACATCTAAAATGAGAGGCCAGCTGGCATTAAGCAGTCACTACAAAAGCAAGGACCACGAAAAGGCTTACGGAATTGGGAGGAATAGAGAGAAAGAAAGAGGAAATGAAACACAGCACTACGAAGGAAAAACTGTCAGTTTCACTCAAGAAGTTTAGTCAAAGGTAGTGTTGAGGAGAGAGCAGCACGAGTGCACGTAAGAGAGGTCACTCAAGAAGCATCTGCATGAGAGGGCACATGACTAGGGCAAAGCGGTCAGGAAGCGCTAGAACACTAGTAACGATTATCACGGAAGTTTACTTACCGTCAAGTTTGGCTGTCATTTGGATGCGAGAGAAGAAAATGGAGAACACGGCCATCAATATTACTGCCTAGGAGCGCTCGGCATTAAGCATATAAGCGAGAAGCCAAAGTTGTAGCGATAGAAGTGTTTATATAAAATGCAGGGCGAGCTGTTCAGTGATGCGATGCAAGTAGGGGACTATGATGTCTCATGTCGATGGTGCAGCAATGTCCAGTAAAAACTAGCATGTCAACACTACTCCTACTTATACTGGGAAGCGTGTAAGGGAGCCGCAAGACAAATGTCGCAAGAATAAAATAAATAAATCGAAACGCTTACAACCACATATATATATGTTCTACGATACACATTAAAACTTACAGCGAGCCTAAGAAAAAGTACTAAACAATTTTATTTCAATTGAATTCAGGCAAGAATAAAAGATAACATTACGGAAATAATAAGGAACCCGATACCTCTAACCAAAAGAATGTAAAATAGCAAATGGTCATTGAGTTTTATGTAGGTGTGCCGTACAAGCAGCTTCAGAAGAAAATGAACATAACAATGAAGTAATGACGGGCGAAAAAACTCCCTTCAGAGAAGACAATGAGAAGCATGCATACTATCACTTCAATGCGAGGCCCAGTATATCAAGTGAAAACATTACATCGCACGAAGTTACAGAAGATAATTTTTTCTCCCGTGTCTCACATGCAACAGTTTCCCTAGAATTAGATTTTATCCGTGTGCGATGAATCTAAGTAAAGCAGAAAATTAAACATACAAACATTTTTAGTAGAATTTCTCGAATAAAATTAAGAACTCCGGGCAAAGAAGATTTTTTGAAAGCTTGCTTGTATCCCAGCAGGTGTAGTACAAGGATGATTTCAATAATAACAGAAATTGAGAACAAGCATAATACAGCACAGTTTCAATAGCAAAAAAATTAGAGATATTAATCAACGAAAGCAAAATGAACAAAAAAAAGACCAAGAGTCGTAATAACAAAGCAGATGCATCAACAGCCAGTACACTAAGCGCACAGAAGTAAATAAGAAAGAAAGAAAATATAGTTTCAATGTTTAGTAGCGCACATGGGGTATCAGTATTTGAGTAAATAGATGTAAGCGTCACACTGTATATGCAGAATTAGAACGTATTTAGCTTGGTTTGGTGATGGTTTGATTGCCATGACAGCGTTAGAGTTGGACATTCGAAACTCTTCATCACCTGAACGTATTCCAATTGTGTAAGCCTGACAAGCGAGGACATTTGATACAAGCATGGTAAATTAGTGACAATGAATGCATGATCTACTCCATGAAGAGGAAAGTGATGCTAGTTGCTGCACCACAAATAAAGTTCAGCTGACTGTAGAGTTTCAAGTGACCAAGAGGTTTGTTGTGGAGGTTAAGATTGAAGGCATAAGCATGTTAGAAGTAATATGGAAGAAAACTTGTCAATTTAGTGACCTGAAGGCGTTGTTTAGTGCAGGCATCGTTTATTAATGCGTTGGGTACATTGGCAGGAAGATCCAGGGAATCTCAGGGGATACAGAAGAAGAAGAAGAAGAAGAAGAAGAAGACGGAAATACATTTCAGGGAAAAGTAGATGAGAAAAGGTCAAATTCTGATAACAAAAGCAAAAAGAAAGTTGAAAATGAATGAGTAGAACAAGTGATTTGAACGTTATGAATACCATTTTTGCAAATGATCAACGAAACATAGACTTCGATCACCTAATTTCCTCACGTGCACAACACCAGTAAGTATACAGGTAAAAGGGACCGCGTTCCGCCTCACCACAGCCCACAGCACAGATCCAAGTATCCCTTCCGTACATTTTAAAATGGCTTCGTTACGAAGCAAATTAATCCGACTATGCATTAATTGAAGAGACCGCTATTATACGTTCAATGAACATCCGAATTTGTAAAAGAGCGGCGACAACAAATCAGACATCTACACGCTGGGGTTCAACATGTACAAATAAGTTGTTACGGTGTGCACAAATTGATTATAGACTTACTTAGATCGAACTGTGTTCGAACCATGCGAGTTTGCTTTATCTACTAAATCTAAAATTGAACCAAATAAAGTTTCCTTATTTTAGATTATTACTCAGTCAGAATTGCAGTAGTTCCTCACCAAACTACAAAGGCCGTTCAAAATGAAAAGAAGCAGATTAACGGCAGAGTTAAGTTTCCGATTGTTCAGCACGGAACGATGAAGCTAACAAGAGTTAGAGAGCAAATTCTTGATAAGCCTTCATTAACCTGAACTGCAAAATCCTAAAATACTACTTGGGCAGAAAACTCTGTCAACACTTAATTTGTAAAATTAGTATACTAAAACTTTGAAGATCAACTATTCTAATTAATAATAAGACTCAGGATTTTCTGTCCCCTTATTATCGCACTAAATCGAGGATTACCAACAACCTACCCACAGTTGACGACAAACAGTGCATGAAATACTGCGCAGTACACAGAATGTTCGCAAAATGTGTGAAAAACTCTAATGGGAAATATTTTCTATAGGGCGATTGAGAACATAGCGAAAAACATAAAATGATTTCACACCACCGAAACTAAACAGTTGATGAAGAAACAGATCTGATAAAAAAGGTGAAGAATTAGGAAGTTGACGGTGGAGTGGTAGGATTAGGCAGAAGGGATGGTATGGACCACGACTCAATGATGTAAGGGGTTGACTGCGCTAGGTGTTGGCTCAACACGTCACGGACAACTTAGAAAGTTGAACACAAGAGAGAGACGTATACACTTATCGTCCAAGAGAGAAACAGATTTCACGTTCAAACTCTTAAGTTTTCCTTTGACGAAACACAGAAGTTGAATAGAACCGTTACAGCCTTTCTTCAAATCAACCAGTTACTATCCTTGAGTTATGGTGAGAATGCTTTGTTGTCGAGTGCTACTTACAGGTGTTTCCATGGTTTGGGCGAGACCACAAATGCATGTAGAGGAGGTGCGTGGTTCGTGGTCATGCTAGAGTTTTATCATTACTCCTAAAGCTGACGATGTGCACCCATTTAGCAACCCTTAGCAAACCATCTCACGTACACATCATGTAGTGTCTTGTGAATGTCGTAGCCCTCGAGACTGAGAGACTTCAATGTTTCCATTCTTTTGATCAAATTATTCAGACAATATTCCAGAAGGCTTCGTCAGTCTTGCTAAGGTATTCCAGTAAAACAAGACGGCAGTTTGACCACGAAATTTTGAAGCATAAGTATTGCAACATGAGAGAACTTCGATAAAATATCTGGGAATATTGAATATACGAGGCCCCGACGTTAGATTATACTGTATCAGCTGTCGGAGTTAGAGCGCCTGGTTCTGTGAGTGGTGCTGGAAAGAAGAGGAATGCATGGACACAGAAGATGTTGGCAATGTCTTCCTGTAATGAAAATATGCGAGTGTTAATCACAAAAATGTCGAGCATGGATAAGGCTACGAGTGTGCTCCTCACAAGGGGAAACCCCTCAGTTCGCGAGGAAAGTAGAATGTCACCTGCGATCTCACATGGGAACAATGGCGATGTATAGAGTTAAGTATTCACTGGAGAAAAGCATAGACACTCTCAGTGATGGCTTCAGTTTAGTTAAGAGTGATGTGAACAAATACTAAACAATTCGCATGCACCTAAATATGTTCAACAATTCCTATCACGTGTATAAAGTATTTACACTTAAATACTAAAACGAGGTACTTGAGAAATCAAGAGATTCCTCAAGCAAAATAACAGATGAAAAAGGTTGAGGGCATGTAGCTCCTGTTGGGTATTTGTTGGACCTGAGAATATGAAGTACAATGTCAACAAAATGTTAGTGGCCAGATGTGTTGAGTAGACCCGCATGTGCTGACGCTGGTATCAGTAACAGTGATAGGTGGAAGACAATTTGATATCAATCTATTGTTAATGCACCCAGTGTTAAAGAGCATCATAAATTGATAACCACAATAGTTGTACGCAGAAAAAATACATGTAGCGATACAAGTGACGAAGTACGCTGAAGAAGTAGAGCACCAATCGTTGAATTGCAAAGCCGAACGCGAGACTTGTTGAAGCGAGAGAATACGTGTACTGTTACCTCTATGAAACGCTTAAAAGAACAGCACTGTAGGAGAGTGACAATGAAAGGTACTAAGAGAGAAGGCAACATGCAGCAGAGGGACTAAAATAACGAGTGCGGTGCTAGAAAGACGCGAGCGTCCATGTGCCGTCCAGAGCTACAGAGCATTGTGCTGGTGTAGAGAAGCCTGCGCGGCCCATCAAAATATCATCAGCAGTACAGCGCACAACTTCCAAACTTCTGTGACATTTGAATAAACTTTTGATTACACCTCTCAAATTCAAGCTCTGCTCCGAGGGCACGTAAATGCAGGTCCAATGTGATGTACTAGGTTCAAGTAATAACCAAAACTCCGAAGTAACTCTATTAGTAATAATATAATTGGGAATAACCGCTGCTTTTCCTATGGCTTACAGCAACATGGATAAGAGTTTTCTGCTTATGTCACAGGAGCTCAAAAGATGTTTTGCATAAACAAGGAAGCGCAGCCTATACTATACAAGGAGTCATAATCCGTACGAACAATGCGTTCTTAATCAGTGTATGGCATTTTCTGTTGCAAACTATGACTGTGATAAATCTTACCTAAGCTCTTAATTATTCGATATTAAACGTAAGCATATTATGAACGAAATTTTTTTTAGAATTTTAATGTTTAATTTATTTAACTCTCGAAAATTCTCTAATAAAAATGATTTTAAAATTATAAACCAATGATGACCTCATTACAGCGGGAGGGTTTGTGAACTATAATGGTACTACAATATACATGACCTCTTTCGAGATTGCTTTTGATTTGAAGCTAATTTAGGTTAGACTTAAGATTTAACAAGCTGATTAACCAGGTGAGATATGAACTAGAGCCAGCTATTTTAGCATAATTGTTAGCCAAGAGTTTATCGATATCAGGATATTTTTTAAGAACAACCTTTGGTCATATTTTCAATGTCAAAAACAGTTGGAATAACTAAATAATAAACAGTTGTGGAATAAATCAGAAATGAGCGAAACAAAGTTCACAAAATTGTGTGAGGCTTTCAATCGCACCGCGCAAGCGATGGCGTTAGACGCTTTCAAAAGGTGAATACTCTTGTTTTTAGTCTCACAGAAATCCATTCTAACATTTGCCACAGCGGAAATGCAGACTCTTTTCGTGATCCTTGTGGACTAAAGCTGTACTGAGATGCGCATTAATGAAATATTTAACGCACTGGCCATCTTATGTCGTTATAATAAACATGGTCCCAACGAATAATTTTTGAAGATGACGAGAATGAAAAGTATCTTGAATAATATTATGAGAATTCTAATGAAAAATTCAGAATCAAACATCTAGGACTCGTTTTACCCAAGAAACACAAAAAACTTAAAGAGAAATAAGTTTCCAAGATCAGGATCATATAAAACAAACTGCTTTAGAATTGGCGTCGGCAGTCTCACACTGCAGAATTTTTATGAACTTTTACGATCGTAATCCTACTCTCCGCGTGAATTTTTGGACTCGTGGGAATGACAATCCTACTCTTCCCATCGAAAATGCGCACGGATGATGAAGTTTGTGCTAAAAAATTAGATGATTCCCATCAATAGCGCGCGACCTAAATATTCTAAAGAAGTAGTAACTATGGAATATTATCTCCTCAGCTGAAACTGATAACAAGGTTGATAGTGAAGCCTGTGCTACCTGCAGTTACGACGAAGAAAACAGATCCATGGGAGTAAGCATTTATTTTTTATTTTGTTAGGACAACTAGACGCTAATTTCAAATCTGTGTTGCTGCTAACCTTAAAGAAGTAAATCATTAAACCACGGAGATAATTGCTCGTAACTCACCATCTTCGTCGGTGCGCACCATGATGGGGTCGGACTTGACGCCTGCGCCTACGCTGGTGCTGGCCGTCATCCATACCCTGTACTCCGTCCACTTCTGCAGCCCTGAGATCACGTACTCGCGCTCGTTCGGGTCGGATATTTTGATCTGGTGCGCTTCTTCGTCACTTAGGCTGCTGTTGACATACATGAGCGTGTACGAGGTGATGTCGCCGTGCTGCAGCTCGGGCGGTGGAGGTTCCCACACCACGCGGATGCTCTCCGAGGTCTCAGAGAACGCCTGGATGTTCTGCGGGGGAGCTCCCGGCGCTGGAATGACGAACATCAGCGATGAAATATAACTTTCATTTTAAGCGTTTGAGCTACTAGGTATAAATATTTTTGCACGTTTTCTAGTCCGGGTTAATTTCAGCTAGTTTACATTTGTTTATAGTGTCAAGATTTTGCGTATTAGGTTAGACTCATGCAGTTGTACAAGGCTCTACCTGCTTTCAATTGGCAATTGCACAGTGATAATTTCCATTATAAAATTAAGTGGCTTTTATTTGTTAAATGACATTACATTTCAAAATGCTTCGATAGCTTTCTCAACAGCTACTTTTTGTTTCACATTCCTGTTTAATCCCAAAAAAAAATTTGCTGACGGAATTAATTGCTCAGAAAACTTTAAATTCAAAAAATTCTAGTCATGATCTGCTGAAGCATTATTTTAGAGATGTTAGGAGAACGCTGATCAAGTGCGAGTTGGTTACAAAGATACACTCACGCAGACTAACTCAAACAATAACGACAAAGCATTTCTCAGGCGAGCGTAAGAGAAACTTTCTACTTCAAAGTAGTACAGGGTTAAGTAAATAATAGCGTTCAACACTCACAGAATAAGATTCTATTCTCAAATGAAGCCCTAACATTTTTCTTCAGTTCAAAATAATTCACCTAAGTCACTGTTTTTAACAAGAAACGACTACGATTTGGAACGAAAACGTCTATAGTGAAAAACAACAATGTAACCGGAAAAATAAACATTCAGCAAAAATAATTTTCAACCCACAAAGTTCAAAGAAATATTTTCTGATCCAGGGAGATAAGTTGGCACCCACTCTCTGTATGTTTTTCACTCGTCACTGGTCAATGACTGTGCAAGCGAGTAGGTGAATTTGTGCCTGAACATATTGCGGTAAACAAGCAAGAATACAGAATTTTTTTTTTTGAGGCTTCAACTAGTGGCCGGACTCACACTACGCAAAAATATACATCCGACCTTACATTTTGTTTACAGCAACACCAAAAAGTAAAACGGTTTTTAACGACCAATCAATGATAGTTACGCAGCCGACATGTACCCTAATTAAAAAAGTACAGTTTCGGGGCGAGCGTCGGGAATACCGACGGCGCAGAGGCACTCACTTGACTGTTCAGTCCTGACGGAGATTTTATCGGTCTCGGCCCCCTCGCCGCGCTGCGACTTGGCCGCCAGCCACACGCTGTACACCGTGTTCGGGGTGAGGTCCTGCAGCACGTAGCTCTCGCCGTCTGGGATCGTACGCTGCTCGTACTTCTGCCGGGCATATCATGCGAGTGTTGAGTCGCGAGTGCCGCTCAGTTGGCAGGGCATTGATGGCATCGGGATCAGTATTAGAGCGAAAAAGAGCCTATGAGTGTAACTGATTTGTTATCACGGCGACTACTGTGCAGTCAGTGTCAGCAGTTAATGAAATACTGTATCTCTCCAGCTTGGAAAAATATAAAAAATGAAGCGAATTTCTAATTAAAAAATTGTTCATGGGCTCAATTTTATGACCTTGTAACATGTCAAAAGAGTCAGTATTTATTAAGCCAATTATTTGAATTTGTATGCAGCTCGTTTTCGCAAAAATTTTGAGAAACTTGACGATGATATAAATTTCACACTCATTAGTAAGATGGATAGGCTGAGCACAATACACACACTATCACAACTCAGGGCCAACTGTTCAAGAGGAATATTCTTCACAACTTACTTGTGGGTCATTCGCGTCCTGAAAGAGAGAAAAAGAAATTTCAGCATTATCGAATCAAGGGCAATCTAATAATAGCACAAATACATGCAGCATCTAAGGAGAACCAAAACCTGAACTAAAAAAATGTTCCATATCATACACGCATTTTGAATTTGAAAAACCACGAAATGTTTGACTAACATGAGTACTAAAAGAGAACGTATGACAGAGCCACTCATTATTAAAAATAATTTTGAATTTTCATCTCATCAATATTGAGGTCTGAGCAAATGACAAATGTTTTGAAAAAACTGTGAACATGGATTATTTTTCCTCAACTTCTCAATACTTGAATTAAATTGGAGAAAGTGATAACTCACCTTACATTACTCAAGTATAAGAATAACTTATCGAAGCTTATACCAGTCCAGAACCTGGGTGGTAACACACATCGCATTATATCGTGAACTATGAATTCATTCGGATCGAATGAATTTTTACTATGTGGTGAACAAAAAAGCTTCTGTGAGTCAGTGTGAATTCGTCTTTAAGCTAAGGAATATTCTTGCACAGAGAATACTACGCACAGACTACATCAGCCCTGGCAACAAAATTCTGAAGAGAAAATTGTGGCCGATGTTGTAGCTCCTATCATGGTATGAGAAAAAACGAACTGAATACCTAAGACGAAGGTCAGATTACTAAATAAGATAATTTAAGCCTAGCTAACTACAACAAGGTGTTCCCAAGGAAGAAGGAGAGCACCATTCAGTAGGAAATTGAGGGAACGGGGAATCTAGGCTCAACGTGTTTCACCAAACTCGGCACATAGACATACAATGATTGAAAGAAGTTAACGAAACAGTTACAGGTAATGAAAACAAGACAGCGGTGAACTCTAAAAAGAGCATCCGCAACAAAACATAAAAAGCTATTATATTTCAACAAAAACGAAAGCCTACCTAACCTTCGGCTCAGGCCCTCACATCTTACGTAAGTCAAATTTTACAATGAACATGGAACACGTTCTTGAGGAAAAATAATTTGCTTGAAGTTCCCTTGAGTAAGGCTGTAGTAGCATTTTATGTGAGGCACGAGGGCGAGGTGAGATTATCCAAGAGGTGAACATATGCATAATGCATGCAAACCTTGAGCAAGCTCCAGTAGAGCTCGTAATTGATGATGTTCTCGCCCTGGTGCGAAGGTCTGGTCCAGCTGACCGCTATGGACGTCGCTGTCACGCTGGACGGCTTCAGGTCCGAGGGCTGGCTTGGGACTGCAAACAAGGCTCAAGTGACGCCTAACTTGCATACAAATGGCCAGCAACAACCCTAACTTTGCAGTTCACAGAAAAAAGTAAATAATGAAAATTACTGAAATGGACTGAGGGAGCTACACGTTACTGCAGGGTGTTGAAGCAAGGGAAATGGATGGCTCAAATGAACCACACGCGAAGCAAAAATTTTTACTTCAAGTCCTCTCCTAACATTTCAAATGATATATGTATGCACTTAACACGTACGCGCAAACGTGTGCGAACATATGTATACGTACACTCATACACGTATGTACATGAAATTGGCCGTACACAAATTTGCATGAATTTATTCCTACAATCAAAATTCTGCAATGAATATATGTTTAATTCTGACTAATCTCGAAATCATTCTTCTCTCGTATTCGCTTTACTTTTTCTCACGTGATTTGCCCATTTTGTTGCGAGAACAAGAAAAAAACTGACCAATTGTTAAAACCCGTACTTGGGTAGAGCGTTGGCGCCGAATGTCAGTACTTCCCCAAGAAATTAAAATTACACTATGCAAAAGAATACTACAACAAAGACAGAAAAAAGTTGATCTATAACTAAAAATACAAACAAAAAACAGTTAAAAACCTAAATTAATTATCACGTATTTGCTGTGAGGATTCTTTTGTGGTATTCTAGTATTCTTTTGTAGTATTCTTTTGCATAGTGTAATTTTAATTTACTCATATTCGTTTTGTTTTGTCGCAGAATTA
This sequence comes from Platorchestia sp. MABIK, assembly GCA_014220935.1. Lineage (NCBI taxonomy): Eukaryota > Metazoa > Arthropoda > Malacostraca > Amphipoda > Talitridae > Platorchestia > Platorchestia sp. MABIK. The sequence continues at coordinate 4,823 of JACJUY010000976.1, read as the reverse complement.
ATTTTCCCCAAGAAATGATGCAATACGATCTTTATTTCCAAGAAATTTTCATCTCGACCGAACAATTACGCGTTAGGAAGTATTGTGAATGGCGTAGCTGATCTCTAGGAAGTTGGTAGGTGACGACCGTGCCCAGTCGCTCTAACTAGCGCAACAAGACGCTCAAATCACATCTTACTGGTGACATGATAACGTCGTACTTAAGTACCTAACTTGAGATTAGCTCAATGTACAACTGCATTCGGAGGTTGAGAGGCAAAATTCCGAAGAGTTATGTGATTACTTCAGGATTGCATTGCAGTGGAGGTGCATGCAGGCGACGGAGGCAGTAAAGGGCAAAGACGTAAACGACTTCGTAGCTCAAGATGCACGACTGTAGTCACTGGAATGGATTACAGTTTAGTAGTCCAAGACCGAAGCTGTGTCTTAGCTCTAAGATCGCGAATACTTTCGGGTTTAGCCGTGAGAACAAATTTGAGGTCTACGTATGTGATGTTAGCTACTTATACTTCGCAAAACAACTCATGTGTTATTTTATGATATTCAGGCTTAGTGAGACAGTGTCGGGAATCTCAAGCTGAAGGGAGGAGTGAGCAAGTCTGGAGTCACAAGTTCAGCGTACATGTTTATGACTCTCCATTACATTCACTAAGATCGATTCAAACTGCCATGATGAAGTTGAAGCGAAACTAATTGATTTTGCAATTGACTGATCAGTCAACTAATTCATTCGAGCAAAAAACAAACTGCAAAGTTGCCAATTATAGCACAGTTAGAACAAGCACGCATGCGTTCATTTCACTAGCTAATCATGAGCAAGTGAAGAACAAAATGAATAATTTTTTCAATCGACAATCCTTCATCGAGCCGGGAAGTTGAGCGCATCTGCAACACTTTTTTGCATGAGCAGGAGTTACAACGAACACACTTAAATTATTATCTAGCCTCTCAATGTTTGTTGACGCAGTAAATAATTCGGCTAGCTTAGCTTATTTACAGAAAATCAGTTGGTGCTCAACGCAAAACGCATGAACTGTTTTTGTATTACAATAATGCAGAGGAAGCAGAGGTGTGAGCTCAAAAATTGAAGTTGAGTTCATTGAAATTGCACATTCAGGCTCATCTACATAGTACGGGATGGAGATTATGAAGTAAAGTGCAGGCAAAGGCCAGTCTAAACTTGAGTAGGAATGCGTAATGTGATTCGATCGTATTCAGCCGTTCTTCCTACCTAGAATGCTGTGATTGCTACTCCGATCATTCTTTGCGAAGAGCAAAGTTTAAAATGCTGCAGCGGCATAATTGGCCCTCTCGAGTAACACATGATCTGAAGTTCACGAGCGGGTCCAGAAGATGAAGAGAGCAGCGCGATACAGAACTCAATAAACACGGTCATTCTTATTCATGTTAGGTGTGTTTAAAAAAGTATTTGAATTTTACTCGTGCTTTTTCCATCATCTCTAAGAACTTCCATTTTAGTAACTAAACTACATATCTAAAATCGTGTACATCAATTTGAAATACAAAATGTGATGGGAAATATTAAATATTATGCACAGGTGTAAAACAAGGAATTTCATTGAGTAACCTAATAGAACAAAAACTGCAGAGGTGTCAGTAACGAAACTTATCCATATATTAAGAAACATAAGATAAGGCAATTACAAACAATAGTAATTGGAAGTAAAATGTTAAAATGAGAATAAACCCTGCCCAAACCTTCACCTCAATCAAGAATGAGTGTTGAAAGATTCACATGAGAAAGCTTTTAGCAAATACAACCTCTGAGCAACACATTTTCTGTAGGCCTAGATTTTACACAAAAAATTAATGAGAAGCTAAAATTTCAGATGTAAATATAAACAAAGACATAAGGAGTGCACCGTAGGAAATTTGCCAATGAGGTGAACTAGCAAGTAGCAATGAATAATAAAAGCGCTCTGCTCAACAAGTACTGTGTATTTGTCCAAGAGCGTCAAACAATCGAAAGCTTTCGACCTTTAGCAGACGCCGAGAACTTAGAATAGTTCACATTTCAAAGAGCTGAAAATTANAAGTGCCCAGCCTGGCAGCTACAGAAGATAATAAATACATGCGAGCCAGTTTGAATTAGCACTAGAGCTTATCGTCTTGTAGCGTGCCTCCATGAAGTAGCATGTCCTACTCGTACTTTTCGGCCTTTCTGTTAAGATTAAAGTGTAATAATCGTGCTTAACTCGTAACACTATGAGGTGAGAACCGTGATTGCAACGGAGGTGCAACCTGAAATGAAGTAGCCCACGATACAACAGAAAAGGAACAAATTATCCGTGAAGTATTTGTAATGGTAAAATCTGAAGTAATACAGACGTGAATAGTTTTGGGCATTAGTGAAGACTTGAATGCGTCTCACTGTGAGGCATGTCGAGTCTTGCGTATACAAGAATGGGAGGACACTTCGAGGCCAGTAGTAGAAGTGACTTGACTAACATCTCGCTGGCTTTAGACTTGACTAACATCTCGCTGGCTTTAGACTTGAATAACATCTCGCTGGCTTTAGACTTGACTAACATCTCGCTGGCTTTAGACTTGACGGTTTTAGCGAGGAGCCCGAGAGCCGTGGTGACAGCATGACTTACTTTGTAGCTGCGTCTTGCTCTCGTCAAGGCAGAGAGCAGAATATGGCCCCATGATAGCATGACTTGACTCTTTACAGGATCGTGACATTGACAGGGTTAGAGAACAGTTCAGAATATTTGAAAGTGACGCCCTGTCTTGTCTCCTTGCTGGGTCTCCGCGATTATGGCTTGGTAATAAAAAATAGCTTTCCGAACATCATGTGAAGAAATTTTTAGAAAATGTTTACAGAAAATCTAGCACGCTGAAACAACATCGTTGAGCTGTTAATCGCTATTCGCCATCATTCTCGTTTTTTGTTTTCCGTGAGGCCGGCGACAATAGCTGATAAAATTTCCAACAACAATGAAGCGTCAAAAAATTCTTATCGAGTCTTGGACGACACGATGGAAAAGAAGTTATAATCAAAGAATTTACATAAAATAGCTCTCCTGATGCCCATGAACATGAAATAGATCGCCATGTCGACACTGAAAATATTCCAAAAAGTCGCATCAGCAAGGAAGACAATCACACGCTGCCATAGAGATGAAAGACTACCGCTAACAAAGATTTGAGGTACATCGCCAGAAGTAATGGAACACTAAGCAAATTTATTTTCATCGCAGCTGGTAGTGTTGACGTACCAAAATTAACAAGGAATGACGTTCTCAGGACCATAGGTTCCGTGAAAGTTCCGCTGAAAATGCTCCTCTTACAGCAAGGCACAAAAAGTTTGAGGGTGAAATGAGCAAGGAAATTTTTGAAGTTGGTCATGTCACTTTCTTTTCACTGAAGCCCGGGCCGACCTCGATGGACCTGACGGAGGGTAAATGGGTGGGGGGATCTCTAGGAAAAGCGTCATTTTCATTTTCGGCAACTACAGGATGGTGTACACACGATATGGGCAGGTATCTTGGGGATAGATTTGTTGGTCAAATCAAACTTCGCGAGGAGACAAACGTGACATATGTTGTCCATGGCAATCTCGTGAAAGAAACTTCAATGCCTCGGTTAGTAGACATACCTCCTCTTAGGCTACAGTAAGATGAATGACAATGCTCCCTTCTACTTCGTTCGCGCCGCCCACGTATCATCAGCTAGCTTGGGTTTGGGAATCCAAGGCGAAAACTGGTGATCGTACATCATTTTCTCCCGATTTAAGGCTTTTTGGGATACCATCAAACGAGACGTATGTACTGATGTACGTATTTTTCGTCGAACACTTTTTTATGGGAAGCCATCTTTACTTCAGCAATGATAGACCAGAGCGTCACTATTTAGAGAGCGACTAATTGGATGAATACGAAAACTTCAAGGCGACTCACGTAGGTAAATAGCGAAGTTGTTCAATAAACGTTTTCGCAACCTTATGTTGAGTAAACTTCGAATTAATCCTCATTCTGTTTGTTTCAACAAATATCAACAGAGACAAACCTTTTACTGTTTTAATTGAAAACTACTGAATGTGATCGGTCAAAAGTGAATGATTTCAATAAAAATCTATTTTTTAACACTAATTTTTGTTCACGCTGTCGCGGTAACGAGTCAGATTTTGTGTAAATTGCTTTAGAAATTGAATCACAAAAAATTGAGAAATCGTTATTTTCATTCCCGAGCTATTATTATCGCTGGTCGGAGAGTAAGATTGAACTAGAAAGTAGTAGAGAGCACACGATAGTGGCAGCTGGCCTCACCTCCTTGCTGGGTCTTGACCTTGACAGGGTTAGACAGAGGTCCGGGGCCCATGCCGGTGACGGCCTGGACGCAGATCGTGTAGATGCTGTGAGGGATGAGCTCACTAATGGTGGTCAGTTTGTTCTCCTGCACAGTTTGGCTCTTCCAGGCAGCGATGGGCAGGCTGTCGTTGTTCGTGTAGTAAACCTTGTAGCTCTGGACGACACAAAAAATTGCGTCAAGAAAACGCTTGCAGCAACGCGAGTAATTCTACGTTGGAAATAACACACTGCCAAACAGACACTGATTAGGCTCTCCAAAACACAATACAATCATTTGTCTTATAACTATTGCGAAATATGAACATAAATATAGTCAAAAGGAATAAAAGGAAAAGGAAAAAAATTTTTTGACCAGCCGGCTCATGGTATACCTAAATTTGGGAAAGTTTTCTTGTCTATGATGCTATAGCTAATCACTTTTTTTACTGTGATTTACAGCTTTACCCTGGAATTACAAGGAAAATCAGAAATGATTGATGTACGCACAGA
>JACJUY010000975.1:156526-169778 GCA_014220935.1 Platorchestia sp. MABIK | reverse complement strand
AATAACGTAGATATCCATGTTCTAGAGTAAAAATCTTGCATTTATGCGTGATGAATATATATAAGAACGGGAAATGACCATATCTAGCAACAATGGTAATTGATATCACTAATAAGTTACGCAAATTTGTTAACCGGGCAGTCACCGAAATACTTGCGGTCATTTTTTTCACGTTTATACATTTTACGAACCAATGTTATAAATTTTACGAAACAAATTTATGGAAAACTGTGTTTTTTTCCTAGAGGACAAGATTCATAGAAACGCTTTCGAACGAGCAGATTAAGACTTCATTCATCAATAAAAAAAATCTACACACATGTATATACAAAAAAAGATATTTTCGAATCCTCTTGAATGTTATTTTCAAAATTTTCTGCATGAACATCAATTTCTTATTTTGTTTCTTAATACCACAGTTTGTTCATAGGTAGTGATCATCATGAAGAAATGCGAATTAAAAAAAAGAAACAAACACTATTTTATAAAGAAACATAAAATAAAGGACTTTTTTAAATTGAACAGATGAATATCGTGCCTTGAAGAGACGAATACCCTTTCCCTTCTGGAGATGCTTGTTCTCAGGAAGTCATTAGGTTTTACACTACATTTTTTTACCCCATTTGAGCATGGTTCTTGGGAATTTTCATTGTAGAATAAGTGAAAGAAGAGCATTGAGCTTTTTTTTCTATTGAGCTTCAATTTTGATTCGATATTTCAAAAATTTTACTGGTGCAAATGGTCGCTGGACTATTTAAAAAAAGAGGGAGCCATGTAAATTCTCATTACTCTGTTTGTCCATTTAACAAAATGATTTTATAGGAGGAAAAACGATACTCCTCACACGGCCCTATGTTGATGGAACAGTAAAGAAAATGAAAAAACGTGTTCTCTCACGCACCCTTTTTTAATTTGATGCATTTTAACCTCATCTGCATTGAATTTGGTTTCAAAAACCTAGATAATCTCCCTCCCGGTGTTGATGTGGACTGCACATGAATTCAGTAAGTTTCCTGTTAGGTTTCGCCCCGTGCATGACCTTTTTTAAGCAATCACTGAAGTATCGTCAAAAGATGACGCATGTTCGTGAGCAATTTTGTCATATATACTGATTAAGAATTATTTCAAACGCCTATTTAGAACAAGAATACTTCCTGCACACTTGAATGTGGCAAGTTTAATCATTTTTGTAGTGTATTTTTACAATCTCTCTGTCTTTAATTGAATTATTTTATCCTACGCAATAAAAAGACAATTAAATCTGTTGCCTTGGCCTGCTCTGTTCATTTTGCAACCATTATTTACGAGCGTAAATATATATAATAGCCACTGCGATCAGACTCGTTTCTCTCATTGTTTACCAAAAAAATCTCGCCAGCAATCAGGACTATGGCCAGACCAGGTTATTTTGGTTCAATTTGGGCTTCCGGACGCTCTGAGGTTCAGGGTCCGGAACCACACCCTATTTTCCGACCAAGCACCATGTATATGGACCTAAATGATACCTGGCCCCGGCTCATGTGACGATAGGGCCTCACATTAATACTCTGATGTAAGGGCCCCTATTTTATTTTACGTATCTTGTCTTCATGGAAAAGGAAATTTTACTTACGCTAACTGAATTGAAGTTTCTTTCAATCTTGCGTACCTTTTCTTCATAAACAGTGAATTTTGCATACTCTAACTTAATTGTGGTTTATTTTAATCTTCCCTATCTTTTCTTCATGGAACAATGAATTATTCTTATACTAACTTAATTATAGACTATCTTAATCTTCCGTATCTTGCCATCATGTGACGGTGAATTTTACTTAAGCTTACTTAATTCTGGTCTCCTATTTTAACCAGTTACATTGTACCCTCTTAAATCTGCCCCAGTTTATTTCATATTTGATTTTAGGTTAACGGCAAAACCATGTCTTGGGGTGAGAAAAATGTGTGAAAAATAAATGAGGAATGGTTGCAAATGATTAAAATTGAGTAAAATAAAAATAATGGAATGTTAATAAATATTCGAATATATAAGTATTTCTCTAATAAACGAGCTTTTCCTAACTGTCTGTGTTTCACTTAGTATTGGGGTGAATTTCGTACTAGTTCTATGTAGCTAATTGTAAATAGGTTAGTTTGTATCTATAAGTCTACGGAAATTACTCCAAATATTTAAGTTACTTTATAAAGAAATCTGTGTAAAAAATAATTTATAAACGGAACCTCATTGATGCTTGTTATAAGCGGCCAGCACTTTTAACTTCAGCTTTGTATTTTCCCTAATGATCAAGGTATTTTTTCATTACCGGCTGTTCTACAGAGTACAGAGATTCCATGAAGAGCCTGTAAAGTAATAAGATGAATTTTTCGTTGTAAATTTACGAATGACTTTTTTGCAGCCTTTTGCCTGTGAGGCAACTAATCATGATGTGACTAAAAGTCTCGAAACTAATTAAAGTTTTAACCGAAAAATTTGGTCAGTACAGCTTTTCATCAGTCGATCTCGCCTTGCCTTCTCTCGCAGCTGTGCAGGAGCATCCGTGAGTTCAAAGGTCTACGGAAAAGATTCCGAATGTTTCAGTATCCCCAAGTAATTTCTGTTCAGAAATACTGTATGAAATTGACTTTTTTATGATCGACGTTAGCCGGAGCAAAAAGAACTCAATGAATGTTATAGTTTTAAATTATTTTAATAAAATATTCCAACAACTATTGGTCATGTGATATGAAACAAAAAACATTCTAAGCAGTATTCTTGTGCGAATGAGAAAGTTTTATCTACGCAGTTAAATTTCATTCTTTGGCTTCACATTAACTTCAAGGAATTGGTCTAATCTTATAAACCAATTAAAACAGCTATGATTTCCAAAGTTCATCTGTTAACAGTTTAATTTTTCAAAAAATTTTCCTTAAATGCATCCCGTTTCAGATAAATCAAAGCACCCATCAATTCTCCTTCATACTAAATCTTATTTCGATCAAATTATAATTTACATTATCATCATTCGATAAATTATATTTTAAAAGCATTTGCCTAGGCCTACTTCGTATCGTGTTGAGTCTAAAATCCAGAAACCTTAGCACATAGTCAATCACTCTTTACTGTGACATCTTTACTGGGATAATACTGTGATAATAAGACGTCTTTAAAAATATATCACTACCTCAATACTCACAATCTTATGGTTGAGATGATGCAGCTCCCTCTCAGCAGCGCGTCTGCGGCACGCCTCTTGATGAGCACGTTTGTACTGATGATATTTGCACACAAGGAACATTCCAGGAACAGCGAGGGCGATTAAAGGCCGCGCTAAGGTTGATATTGGACGAGACCCTCCAAAGAACCAGCGTGGAGAGTGCGGCGGCGAGTCTCGAGACGGAGAGCCAGGTGGAGAAGGAGGAGGAGATGGCAGAAAAGGGTCGGACTCTGTACTATGAGAAGTTGAGGGTTGGCCTCTCAACCTATTGGTGACCAAAGAGTCGTTCTCTTCTGAGCTAGGGGACGTAGGGCTTCTTCTAAACCTGGAGTTGGACGTACTGGAATTGGACGAAGTGGAGTTCGAGGAACTGGACTTACTCAGCGAGACAAATGCATTGTTCTGAGATTTCTTGGACGAGGACGATTTTGGGAATCGTTTTAAGCCTGTCCCTTTAGAGCTCTTCTTACTTTTTGCTGGTGATTGCACTCGAACTGACGCTCCTTTTGAGATCGTGGATGTCATATTGAAGAAGCTGGGCGATTTTTGCGACGCCTGTGAATTTGGAGGAGAATCTGAGGTGCAACGCTTGTGATTAAGCTGGTTAAGCTTGTGATTCGGATGCGAATCTGAGGCGTTGAGTTTATAATGTCTGGAACCGTGCAAGACTTTCACGCGCCTCTGCTTCAGCCACAGCAGTCTTTGGGCCAACGAGCTCGTCTCTGGTAGGTGTGACCCAGTGGCAGTCAAAGACTCGTCTTCTGATTCATCGTCATCCGTCTCCTCACTAAACCCCTCTCTGTACCTATCCCCCGCAGCCTCTCCCACTGACCCCTTCTGGTGAGAGGTCACCGGGCTCCTCACCCTCACTCCCCAGTCCCCTCCTCTCTCTGTCTCCCCGACTCCTATGGGAGGTCCTGTCTTCATACCAAAGTCAAAGCTTCAGGCTCTTCGGCGTTGTTCTCGAAAATAACTAAAGATGAAACTTGGCCAACGATCGCAAAAGTGTGAATGGTTACAAAAGTGTCTTATGTGAAATTGTTCTAGTTTTAAATCGAGGTTATTGAAACACAGGTCTTTCAGACGATGGTATCATGTCTTCCCTATGTACAAACGAACACCTTGCATTGGAATTTCTTACTTCCGATGAAAAAAGAGAGGACAAGTTTTTCTATAGAATAATTTTCAGATGAGTTCATGAAATATATACACTTAAGAAGACGTTATTCGTTGATCGCTGCACAAGAAGTTTATGAAGCACCACGTGTGAACATGTCCAAAATACGTGCAGTTTTGCTAGAGTGACTTTTGGCGTCAAGAGAGCATAATTAACCTACTCAAATACAATGAAGACGTGCAAACAGAAAAAACGGTGCACAAAATGTGTCCAAGTTGACAGGTTCTGCAATAAAAACAAAAATTTCAAAAAATATCAGCAAGAAATTAAATCAGTTGACTTAAGTATAAATATTTTATGATATTTTTAACTTTTGGGCATTAAAATAGAAATGACGACAGTCTGGATTGCATACCAATAGAAATTAAGAAAAACCAGAACACGCTTTTTACTTTATGATATAAGTTTGACAAATTTGATATCAGTAGAATAAAATTTGGATTGATATTCTAATGGCTGAAGTATCAAAGTGAACATGTATTTCAATTTCTTAACTTCGAAAAAATATTTAAAATACAATTGAGAAACGTACAACATTCCTCATTTCCAGTGTCTCAGGGTATATGTAAAAAATTCTGAACATGTTTATGCTATAAAAGGCATAAGGACGTCGAAAGTTTTGGAGACAAGGTCTTAAAAACTTTCGGACGTTTTGGCAGCCTTGTTGCTCAGGCTGTCCGACCGTGAAATGATGAAGATAATCCTAAAAGTTCACAGCATAGCTACACAACTCTCGAGACTTGAACATGACAGACACAACAAAAAGACGATCACGATGTAATGGAAATTATGTTTGTCGATAACGACCAGCCAACGACACAGGGCACCATCTGGTCAGAAATAAAATATTTGTCGCCAGCACGAACTCGGGAAGTCGGCTGGGTTGCAGAAGCTGTCCATAATTTTTTACAGCTGTAATATTCTTTGTCTTGCTTGAGCGGATGGCCGAAATAGCCTCGAGTTATAGTCCATGTGAGCGTAAAACGGACGTAGCGTACGCGCTCCGCATTCCCATGCTCTGTATCCGGGTTTGAATTGCTGGCATCTGTCGCACAGAAATGTACGGCGTCCACGTCAATTTTGTTCAACCTTTACGGACAGAAAATAACTTCTATTGAATTGAGTTGCGTCATTTGATTTTATCCAGACGACACGGTGCATTATTGTAGGTGGTGTGGTCTTTATCCAAAAGAAACTAGTTTGAATTTAAGGTTGAATTGAAATCTCATGAATAATGTTAATCTTATGCCAGGCACAATTGTGAGGGAAAATGATTTATCGAGCTATTCTACTTTAAATAATTTTTTGTAACGTTTTTTGTCACACCGCTCTTGAAAGCTTCTCCGGTTGTCTGCTCATTTTCTTGTCACAAGTGAAAAGTAAATTAAGCATTTTCTCAAAAATGCCGTCGCTCAAAAGCCATTATAAACTTACCGGGAAAACGTGTCCTGGAAGACGTGATCGATGCGCTCTAGATGAGCCACGTCTTCACATCAGCGTCTGAATTTTGTGTTTGCTCGAATCTACCGGCTAAATTGGGGGAAGTATTCCCATTTTACTCCGTAACCCGATTTTCCACTAGGATTTACTTCAAGTTTATGAAGCTGATGAAGCTTTGGAAGAACTATTTTTTCTTGTGCATTCATTGTGACGGGACATGGTAGGGTCGACAAATTTTTGCTGCAGATTTTATGCATTTCTATAAATTTAAAGCAGAAAAAAACAAGTATATTCCTCAATTGAAAGTTCTGCTTTCTCGAGCATCAATTCAGTTTGTGTTCTCGAACATCAATTTTGCTGAAAGGTCTTGATAAAGAACGGAGCATTAAGAATTTTCAGACGCTCCTTTTTTGTTACCACTCTAAGAATTTGAAGCAGAACCAGGAAATTCAATACTGAATGAATGAAACCTAGAAAATTGAGGCCATGCATCAACAAATTATGAAAAAACACATCTAGACTGATTTAAGGATGACTCGGTCATTTTTTCCGCTTGCCTATTTTTTTAATTGTTTGGAGCAATCTGGCACACAGCTCACTTGACTAATTAAGGCGTTGAGACCATAATGAGAGTGAGCGAGAGAATTTTCACTCATTAAATTTAAATGTTTTTGAGGCCAATCCCCCGAAAAAAAATTCAGCCTCTAAAAATTGAAGTGGGAAATAGACATAAATGTTTACCGGGAATCATCTTGAAGGTTTTGATGGCAGAATATGGTTATCTTCATTTTCTGAATGTGGAACGAAAATCAAAGATGAGCTGTGATTCAGCAGCCATCGACATTTTATGCTGCGTGTGCGTTTTTTTTCGAGGCCGATTGATAATATTTCTGCGATTCCATGTAAAAGTTTGTTTCCTATTATTCTGGTAACATTTGTACCTGACATGCACGTTCATCACTTCCAGGCCATGATTATATAAGACATGTCTGGAACAACGTGCAGTTTAATCATAGAAACATTGTCTCAACATTCCACAGCGTTTGATTTTTCAGCTATTAGTGAAACGAGTTTATGAAACATGTCCAAAAACTTGTGGTCATGCTGTGGAAAATTTGATCCGGGAAACTGAAAGATGTGCAAAAAGATTTGTAAACTTGAATTTGTAATGGAGGTTGGAGTTTAATAGCCTCGAGCTTGAACTAGTGGGTAAGGCAACTGGAGAGTGTTTTACATCTTGCTTTGAAAATACCTCTTTGAAGAGTTACTAAAATGGTATTAAATTAAATTACACGCTGTACATCACAAGCAACAGGCTTTTCTTTGTGTGTAACAGAGTAGCTTTCACTTTTTAGTTGGAATATCAAGAAGCAATGATTTTTCAACCGCCGTATTTTTATAATTCAAACTAAAATTGCTTATGAGGATTTGATGTTTTGTGTGGTGCTTCAATATTGGGGATGTTATGTACCCAGTTTCACCCCGTGGTAAATTAATCACAGTCTTATAACCACTAAAGTAAAGTTAAATTTCAATCTCGATAAATTAATTTGTGAAAATTCTTTGTTTGGAAAAATGTAACTTTTCTTGGTAAATGACTTATAATTAACTCATAATTTTATTGCAAAGCAACGAACAAAATTTCTATGATTGAAAGACGAATTACAAAGTAATCATGAGAAGCACATACATTGCCTTTGAAAAATAAAAATCGCTAAGATGTATTTTAAGGAAGATAATCAACGTTGAACAGTGTTAAAAATAGTTTTGATTGCTAAATACCAAGACTTAGTGAGTTATCACTTCACATAAAATATTACGAATAAGTTCACTTGCATCAATTAGACTAAATAATTTTTTTGTCTGATAAATAGTCTTTAATAATTTGTGTACCTCCACCAAACAACATAGGAGGCGATACCCTCAATCTAATTAGAAAAAAAGACATTCCATTGAACTATAAAACCAATATGTGATTTGCACATCAGATTAGGGTAAAGATTTTTGCACTTTTAATGCATACAGTAGATGTCATTTGACTTTCAGATGTTCTGGATTATTTATTTTCGTTGCGTCACACTGACAGACAATTATTATATTCACGTGCAATGATTTATTTCGGAATATCTGTTGCTCCCACACAAATGTTTTTCGGTTAATGAAGAGTTCACACGATCATGATAATTTCCATATAATTGTGTAAACTAAATATCTGATTAATTGGTTAACTCTTTCTGCATAATTCATGAACAGAAAGACTTTTTTGAATATATTATTTATTACCAACATAGCTCGAAGATTCCAGTTTTACAATTCGCTAAAAATAAAGGAAAATACATGAAGAGTTTGCAACAGTCAGAGACAACGTCACCTCTACTGATCTTCGGCTCTCAAATTTCAGTTAAAAAACTTTATTAGCCGCTAATATCAGAATTGTTTAAGATAATAATTATTTTTTCTACAGTCAATTTATAAGGATAAGAATAAAATTTTTAGCTCTTTGAGTTAAAGGGTTTCTCGATTCCGTCTCGAACCGTCCTTCATTTCGTACGTCACCAGAGGAGCTGCTTGCTCACGCAAATAAGCCGCGAAGTTACTGGGAATTGAATCCACGACCTACTAGCTCAGAGTGCATCGCTTTACCTTTGTGTCGCCTAAAAGACTACTTCCAAGTCAGCAGTTAAAAACTTATAATTACCACAAAAAATAGATTTTAACAACCAATGTAACTTTCTCTGGATTATCGTGACGTTATTAACTACCTTTCCGTAGATGCCAAAAGTCAAAAAATTTTATCGATTAAAAATCCTTTATTCAAACACGCAAGAAATGTTTTTGTCAGCCAGCATATTACTGTAACGCTTGTCAAAAGATGTAAACTTTATTTCTTCATTACACTGTAATCTAAATTAAAAATTCCCAAAGAATTTGCTCACGAGAGATTTCAAGGTCCCGCTTAAGGGTATCATCAGTCTAGGGATCTGGCTTTCATCCTAACTGTTTCTATTGATTTAGAAAGAGCGCTTGAGTGCGTCACGACCGCGCGGCGAGAACGCTCCTCGCTGCTTGGTAGGTCGAGGCTTAATTCCCCCGACGCTGAATGGGAAGCAATTAATTAATTGGTAATGTGTTTGGATTAATTGGTATCGTGTTTGTGTGTGTGCAAGTCTTAGGTATGACCTAAATTAAAGCTGCATTTGAAATAGGTCGATTCTAAGGGAATCTCAAGCTTCTCAGAAAATGATTATACCCTACTCTCTTTTTTATTGCCACTTGTAATTTATGCTCCAATGAAAACTTTCCGGATATAAATCAGAATTATCAATGAAGTTCATTGGAAATGTTAAATTATGTTTTTCTTGTTTTTTGGGGGTAAATGGGTGCATCAAACAGAGAGAGTGGATAAAAATTATAAATTAACACTTGAGTATTGAAACTTTGTGTAAAAACATGCTTCAATTACTACAATGAATGAATTAGTATTTCTTAATTGTATTACAGAACTTTTGGATATTATACCTTGCAAACATGAGCAGTATGCGATATCAGGGAAAATTCTGACTCTGATGTGAATATGCAAGAAACAAACATCATTTCTAGTAGGATGAAATGTACGCTCTTTCTGTTGGTTAATTGCGTGCGAAGACCATTTCTTTTCCAGGCATTCTGCCCCTCATTCAGCGCCTGGGCACGCTGTAGCAAGACAGTCTGATTGATGAGCACTGAAACACGTATTGAATCTCCTGATAAGTTCAACTTAAACGGCGATCCAAGCAGGTTCTGAAGCCTTCAGATTAGCGGATTCAAACGAAGTTTCACGGGAAATAACATCACGAGTTGGGATACCAAAGTCAGAGATTAATGATTCACGGCCACATTCCAGTGTGACAGGAATAACGCAGGGTAGAGAACCCATTCTAACGAACTCCAAGGCTCCACTGACAGCCAGTCGCACTGCGACCGCCAGGGTCGAACTGGCGGCGCTCGATACGCGAGAGCTCTGAGACATCGCTCAGCAGAGCAGTTGTATTGCTGTGCAGACACTGCATCTCCAACTGCACACTTGCTTGGATCTGCCTTGTTGTGCGTACGCTGCATTCAACTGCTAAAAGCGGTTTGCGGTCCAATGCAGTTAAGATTTGGTTGTTTACAGAAACAGTAAAAAACTCTTATGTATAATTGGTTTAAGAGAGACTAAACAACAAACAGCGTATCAGTTATTAAATCAGCCTCCTGGTGTTACAATTACAATAAAAATTGAAATTATAATTAACTGGCAGTGTTATGCTAATGGTTTCACCACAGGGATGAAAGCATGTGATTAATTATAGAACCACTGTTCAATTCTTAACTGTGCCTCGGGATACCTGTGGAACACTTATTAAAAATGCTCATATATCCTATTTTCTGTCCAATTTGAGCATTAATTAGAGTGTTTTTTGATGTTCATTGCCAAGGGGTAGTTTTGTCGTTATTCTGATATTGGTGACAACCTGATGTCATGGCCAGTTTAAAAGCAGTGGTGTGAATAAAAAGGTCTGAGGGTAATGGTTAAAGTGGAGCATTACATCATCTCAACAAAAAAAGGGTCATAAAATTTATGAGAGTAAGAACTAATGCAAAAAGGTGTAAAGTTGTACAAGGAGTGAAAATATTTTCCGAGTGCGAAATACATCGGATCTCATTAATTTCAGTCGAAAGTCGAAATTTGCCGTGTCAGTCGAAGTAGGGAGAGCAGAAACGGCAGCTTTTATTTTCATTTCATCACTTCACTGCATTCATAATGACGTTAGCTTAGTTCATGAAGGTGAAACTTCTCACGAAAGTTTTCAAGACGAAAAGGAAAATAGAAATTTCCAAAATAATAGACGCACATATTGCATGAAAATCAATTTAATTTTAAATGTAATGTCACGCAAAGCAAAATAGATGGACAAACCATGAGAAAATAAACAAAGAAAAGATAAAAGCAGTTTATTTCCCATGAAGGTAATGCATAAAATACATATCATTTTTAAAATGTCATATCAACTTACCTAGTTCAACTTACCTAGTTCAAAAAGCATGGGAGGTTAAGACTTTGTTTTATAGGGCTCCCACCTCTTAATCTTACAAGTGTGTTAAACCTAAACACTTTCTTCAAAATACTCTCTCATTCGTTCCTTAAACACTCACTATGAACTTCTCCAGAGACAATACTTCTTTTGTGGACAAATCAGTACCTCCCTCACTCAGTCATGAACCAGGCACACTGGTCCAGTCTGGTCTTGAAGGCACCAATGGTTGCAGCCGTCATCACATCTTCTGGGAGAGAGTTCCAGTCATTGATATTTCTTACACTGAATGAATTAGCTCTGGCTATGGTTCTCCAGTGACCTCGCTTCTTATGCTTTCTTGAGTTGAACCTTGTCACAGCATCACTGTACTCAAAGAACAATCTATAATCAACATTCTCCATACCACTCAAAATCTTGTATGTTTCTATTAAATTACCTCTCTTCCTTCTCTTTTCCAGTGTCGTAAGCCCCAGTCGTTCGCATCTCTTCAAGTAGCTCACAGTCTTCAGTTCTGGTATAATTCTGGTCATTCTTCTCTGCACCTTTTCCAGTTCCTGAATGTCTCTTCTGTAATAAGGTGACCAGCTTTGCACTGCATATTCAAGATGTGGTCTCACTACCGAACAATACAGAGTTTTGCCACTTTCCATGTCCAGGTCTGGAAAATTTCTTTTTATAAGTCCAACCATTTTGTTTCCCTTAGCTGCTACCTTTCCAACATGATGTACCAGCTTGAGATCATATGATATAAAGACTCCAAGGTCTTTCTCCAGGTCCGATTTCTTAAGTTGTTTTCCCCCGACGTTATAAGTATGTCCAGGGTTACGATAGCCTATATGCATGGTAACACACTTGTTATCAGAATCAGAATATCAGAAATAACCTCAGTTAATAACAAATACACACTGCATGTGTAATAAAAGGCATCTCTATGTTATAAAGAAGAGAACTATTTGAATTTTCACTGTTCCCTTTACCAATTTTACTGAAGAGAACTAATACCAGTATTTCTTTAAATAATTGAAAGAAAATACTCTATTGAATCTATTCTCCTGGCTATCTTGTTCTAGGTTTTAAAATACTTTTCAACACTGGTCACAAATTCAAATGGTGCAACATTAGCGAAGAAAATCTTGAAGGTATATTTTTTGTTCTCATTGTCAATGAAGTAAACAAAGAAAAAATTAAACCTTTTGCTTGCAGTAATTTTTTGGGTCGTCCTTGCATATTTATATGATTAAAAATTCGAGTTTATGACACGAGCTTTAACAAAAAACCTTGGCCATTGTAAATTAAAAGAAAAGAAAGAAAGAAAAACAGTTTATTTCCAATAGAGATGGTACAAAAGTACCATCATTGGTTTTTAAAATATCTTAAAGTTAATACACTTAGATGATACACACACACGAGTATTGTAATACCCATGTCACTAGTCGAAAAATGATTGAGGGCAATGTACTCCTAATCTTGCTTAAACTACATTTGATGATACATGTAATGAGAATTATAAGAGATAACACAACTTCATGACTTTTGACAGTTTACATATACATGACATAAGACTTCGCGATTCTTGACGCCAGAAAATACTATGCGAATCGCTTGTTTCGGTTTCGGATGTTCAAAAATGTTTATCTAGGAAAGCGTAAAAAAATACATTTACAAGCATGAGGTACACAAAAATTACAAATTTTGTATTTCTAATATCATTTTAACAAAACGATCATTAGTTGATAAGCATTTTATTTGAAAATAAATGGATGATCACACAAAAATATATAGTTTTTCACGTGAATGCTTTACAATAATCAAGAGATGACGAGTTAGGTAATGTTACAAGTCGAGGGTGAACAGGAAGGGACCATTATCTCTAGTTAAAAATGCCAGTTGTCGGCTTTGTACATACATGTGCACATGTACATGTAAATTACACAGTAAATAAATACACACATATGCACATACATATCTACGCACATACATATCTATGCATACATTCACCTAACACGTTAACATACACGAATACATTTCTATGCATCGAGGAAATCACAATACAAACGCGTTCTTTAAAATGCTGTGCGATGTTCTGAAATACAGGATAATGAGCAAAAGAAATTCATGACAACTTTTTCAGTGTGTGTTGCTGCTTACAATTTCTAATGAAATGTTGTAACGATGTTTAATTAAATATTATATTGAAAAGAATATTGGTTCACAAGCGTCTGATTTACCGTATTTCCCGTACGTGGGTGATCGCACAACAAGTACATAAATATATTTTTATAAATATTTTATAATAATAAAGTGAAATGAAGTATTACGTAGTGATACATTCACCCATCTACGTACGCTTAGCGTGCACACGTACACATATACACAAGCAAGCATGAGCG
>JACJUY010000975.1:143875-155153 GCA_014220935.1 Platorchestia sp. MABIK | reverse complement strand
TCTGTAAGCGTATTGATTTCGGTGGAGTAGATTTGACTCGTCCAGGTGAAATGACAATTGATTTGTCACCACTTTCTCCAACATTTTGGACATGACAGGTAAAAGACTGATGGGCCTGTAGTTTGATGCTGTATTTAGGTCACCACTTTTATGCAACGTTTTAATAACGGAGTGTTTCCATTGGTTTGGAAACGTGTTGGTTGCTATTGATGTATTAATTATCAGACGAATCCATGGTGCTGTGATTGCGAAACTGTCTTTGATGTATTGGAGACTGATTCCGTCATGTCCAACTGCCTTTGTGTTTTTTAATGAGTATAAGATATTTCTTAACTCTGGTAGAGCGACAGGACGTGGTCTCCACATGACATCAGCCCTCGACGGTGCAGTTGGGCGTGAATTTTCAATTGATGTTTCACCGGGATTGGTACACACCTCGCTGAAAACTTGAGCCCCTACTTTTGAGAAGAATGTGTTGAAATCCGTGGCTGTTGCCACGGCGTTGCAGAACACTGAATGGAGAACTAATTTCTGCTTATTTAATGGCTGTTTTTTGTACATAGACTGAAAAACCTCAGCGAAACTAAATAATATGAGTTGTGTTAGTAATGGTATTCTTTAAATTGACTTTCTTTTGCTAAAACAGAGAGACGTATAACATCTTAGATTTACCTCGTGTTTTTCGTACACTAAATGCTAATCTTTTCGTCCCCAAATTCATTCCCCAGGTTTGAAAAAATTGTATCAATAGTACATTGTAAATTCTGAGGTGATATATTGAGGTTTTCCTTAAGCAAGTTCATTCCTGTTCATCAGGAAACGTTGTTAATAGGTTAATATGATTGTTCCATTCCTATTCGTTTTTTAATATCGTTACAATTAAACCACTGCTATTTCTATGTTATTCGAATTCTTGAAATTGGTACTCCTGCTAGTTAATTTTTCACGCTGTTAAATTTTGAGTGAATTAGGGAAAATATTTCCTAAATTCACCAATATATCCCCAGACAGGTTTTTTTACTGAAGTTACTGCAATATTTAATTTTTTGTTGGGACAGAAGAAAACTTGAAAAATGGTAAGCTTACATGTTTTTTAAAGGTCTAGCAAAATTCAAAAATTGGGAAAAATACATATTATTTTTTTGAAGTCTGTTCATTTGAACACACTCAGACTAAAAACTACAATTTTTCTAAACACTGAAATATTTTGTAATTTGGCTTCATGTAACGTAGACACATTTCTCACTCATTTACCACTTGTGGGTGCTTCTGTGTAGGTATTCATGTTTTATGTGCGAGAAAATGTTAGCTTCTACAACTGCGCGTCGTCGGCGAGTGATTTTTCTTTTGTGGTGTGTGCTAAATAATTTCGAACAGACGAGCTACAAAGAACGAGTGAGTTCATAAATTATATTATAATTACATAAGCAAATTTAATATCCAAGCTGCAATGTAGCTCAAAAATTCATTCTTGTTGGTGTTACTCGAGTAATAGTGAATCGAGGGTAATCAACTTTCATTGCGGTAAAGCGCCCATCTGTTTCAAAGCTTATTTGTGCTAATATTTGATGGGATTATTTCATCTTATAGGAGAAATTATGCTTGTGCCAGTGAATTTCTGTTACCAATTTTGAATTTGAATAATAATGAGTGAAAGTTCCATAAATTGAATTTGAAACCACTGCTAAATTTATCTTTGTTAATGTTGAATTTAGCGCATTTACGATTTTGAAAATTTTGTTTCCATATTCATGTAATTGGAGACATTTTAGGAGGTTCTACATGAATGACATTTTGCTCGCAAATGCTTACTTGTCGAGATATTTAACTTAGAACTTTTAGGAACGTCGTATTTCATCTGAATTGAATTGAACAAACGGTAAATTAACTGGAACACGGTATTGACGTAGTTATAGGTGAGGTTAGGTTAGGTAAAGTTAGGCTAATTAAACAAACGTATCTAAGTAAACCTAAACTAACTTAACTTAGATAAATCGACCGATGTGTTCGCGCAATATTTTCACGGAACACTGCGCGTGTTCCACATCCACCTACCGCCGGAAGAGCCATATCGAAACTGTCGTTAATGCTATTCTTACCTGAACGCTATTTATGCTATATCTCGAAAACTAAGCATTCGCGAGCACAATATCATTCGTGTAAAACGTCTTACAATGTCTTCAATTACATATCTATGTCAACAAAAATTTCAAAATCGTTGACGCGCTAAATTCAATGTTGACCAATAAAACTGCCGAAGCCTCCATCCTGAAGCAAGGGTTAGGGTAGTGGTAATTTTATACACGTACGGCAATCAAGTTTCTCTCAACGCCAACCGGGCGAACCGTGCAATTTAGTTAAATTACACAATCAAACTTTATTTAGGCTACTCTCATTTGACATCATACTGGAATATCATACTGTTTGGAGTATCTGGAGTATCATACATTTGACATCATACTGTTCACAGGAACTTGACCTTCCGGTACTCGAGGCGTGTCAGTCTTGAGTTACATGCTTGTGCTGACCGATATTTTTGTCTACGATCTTGTAAGTGTTTAAATAATGCATAAACTCCATTATTTTCTCCTCAATAGAGGTACCTGGCCTAGCCTCTCGAGCGGCTCATACCGAGCGATGTGAATCGCAACTCCCAAGGAGGCGGTTAGGTTTGTCTAGGCTAGTTTGTCTAGGCTAGTTTGTCTATTCTATGTTTAATTCATCTATTCCAATTTGTCTATTCTATGTTTAATTAGTCTATTCCAGTTTGTCTATTCTACGTTAAGTTTCTCTATTCTATGATCAGTTTGTGTATTCTAGTTCACTTATGCAATGTTCCATGGGGACTAGCGCCCCCAGGAGAAATACTGTTAGGTTACCTCAGCATTAGCTAGGCTTTCTGGACATAAATCTATAGCAGCCACTCTGCTTCCATCAGTTTTCATTTCTTCGGTCAGTATTTACTTTAGTGGGATCGACGAATTTCAGAATTTTGTTCGGATTCATCGGTAACAGGACCCATTTAAAGACATTTTACATGAATGACATTTTGCTCGGTAATGCATATTTTTCGAGCTATTCAACGTTGAAGTTATTGAAACGTTTTTTATAAAAGTGAAGAGAGGGTCAAGTAAATATGTTGTAAAACGGTATTGACGTAACGATAGGTGAGATTAGGTTAGGTAACGTTAGGTTGGTTAAATAAATTAATCTAAACTAACCTAAAAAAACCTAAAATAACTTACCTTAGCCAAACCGAGACTGGTATTTTCGCGTCAAAAAAACGCCTGTTTCAACAATACAGCTACGAAGCAGCCGACTGTGTATTGTTGTTCTTACCTGAACATTATTCATGTTGTATCACGAAAAGTGAGCATTTTCGAGCAAAATGTCATTCGTGTGAAACGTTTTAAAATGTGTCCTATTACCGATTTGTGGGAACAAAATATAATAATCGTTGGACGAATTGAAGTAAATATTGAGCTTTCCTTCTTCGCTCCCTCTTCTTCATTTTTTCTCCGTTTTCTTTACAAACTTACTGCTTCTATGCGCAGGGTGTCGTGTGAGGGAACACACCTTGTGCATAATGCACCTATCGACTTAAAATTACTCCCGAACGAAAGATTAAAACATTCTTTTGCTTGCGAGTAATTTGAAGTCGATAGGTGCATTATTTCGAAAGTAACAAGTGGGTGAACTTATGTGTTGCATCAGAGGCAACACATCTGAAGTTTATCTGAATAAGATCCCTGTATTATACATGAAATTTTTATACTATTTATTATTTGGGGTAGAAACTGTACAGCACATGTGATTTTTTTTAGTAAAAATTATGATATTTATTTACAGTATGTCGCTCTTGCTAGAGAAACAATGGCGGATATTTTTTGTTAAGTTTATTTCGTAACCGATCAAATCCTCTACACACGGAATTTCCACGATTTTACCCAATGAAATTACTGAATGCTGTGATCACACTAGGCAGATGTTGAAATCTTTGCTTTAACGCTCGATGTATGACGTTTGAGCAAGTTCGTACCCGGAAATTGTACAGGTCGCCTTTTTACGCAAGTGATTTTTGCGCGGCGGGTTCTTTTGTGAAGAATTTAGGTGCGGATAGTTTCATGGTCATTCTCTGTAGGAAATCATGCGAGCAAAATTTGTGTTTGTGAGAGCATAGGCTCAATTTTTATGCGTGTAATTAGCATGTGCAAAATTTTAAGGCGTAAATTCTAAACAAAGTTTTATGAGTAAGTTTTTACCGCTTCAAGTTATACCTAAACCTGAGGTGCGTTAATTCGTTATGTGTAGAGTTATAATGCGCTAAGTTATTACGCATGAAGTCATTGTACGCTAAGTTGTTTTGCGTGAAGTTTTTATTTTCTGAGTTAATATGGTCCAAGTTATTATACGTTGTGGAAAGGTTGAGTGCCAAGTGGGGTCGAGAGCGCCAAGTGGGGTCGAGAGCGCCAAGTGGGGTCGAGAGCGCCAAGTGGGGTCGAGAGCGCCAAGTGGGGTCGAGAGCGCCAAGTGGGGTCGAGAGCGCCAAGAGGAGTTGAGCGTAGAGTGTGTGCCCAAGTTAATATGTGCGAAGATTTTGGATGTCTGTTTACGCGAACTATCACTCGATGTTTTATACTGGTGATTCGTTCCCACTCACTTACTGGTTATCCTTTGGTCACATCACTTACAATGCTGAGAAATCATTTGCTTTGAAAATTATTCTCAACATATTGTTATGTGGTTTAACCCAAATGCATGACGGAAGCTGACCCAGTTAGTTAATGTTTACACGATAAGTAGCTGCTGCCTTTATCATTCGATTTCTTCTTACGACACCAAATAAGTGTATCAGTGTGAGCGCAACCTCTCACTCGGCAGAAACGAGCATCTACGTTTTCACCCAGTGCTGCTTTCCCAATCCTCAATGATTAGCTTGTTTAAAACAAAACCTCAAAAGTTTAAATTGAATTCAAATACTCGTCCGTTTAGATAAAATGCTTGAAAGAGTTACAAATTTCAACGCGAAATTTACGAGATGCAAAAATTTTGAAGCCACGTGCTGTTGAAGTCACATAGGAATCCCCTCAGGGGCGTGCACCTGCTTATGAATTTCATTTAGGACCTGAACCGCTACGGAAATCCAATTCGTTCCTTAGTCCTGGTTAGGAATTCCGCTTATAACCTAGATCTGCTTATGAATTCCGCTTAGAACCTAGATCTGCTTAGGAATTCCGCTTAGAACCTAGATCTGCTTAGGAATTCCGCTTAGAACCTAGATCTGCTTAGGAATTCCGCTTAGAACCTAGATCTGCTTAGGAATTTCGCTTAGAACCTAGATCTGCTTAGGAATTCTGCTTAGATCCTAGATCCGCTTAGGAATTCCGCTTAGAACATAGATCTGGTTAGGAGTTTTACTCAGGACCTGAACCGGTTAGGAATTTCTTTTAGGACTCAGATCCACTCTGGAATTTCTATTAGGGCAACTTGAGAGAACCACTCGGGAGCTGGACTCGCTTAGGAGTATTCCTCGTAATGCACAGAGTATTGGTAGTTTTGAATTTTGTTTTATGCTGTTAATATTGTGATTTGGTAGGGTAATTTTCAAGTTACACTGATTTGCTCTTCATTATAAGGGTAGATACTTTCTGAGCGTTAAACTGGTGTTTAAACACTTACAACGACTCGATGTACGTTGTGGAAAATGACGAGGGGATGTATTTTTTCTCTTAGCAGAAGTCAGTGAATAATTATGATGCTGTAAGAAAATAATCGTGGCTTCGTTTATTTCTATCGCGCACTCTTCTATATGAATCTTTTTTAGAAGAATAGAAAGTCCTGAAGAACGATAGTGTCTCCTACAACTCAAAGCATGGACATGTACAAACAGAAATGATTCAATAATTTATTTAGAGATTTAAATCTACTAAATGCAAGACTAGGTTTGCTGCTATTAACAATAAGTAGAAGCGGTAGCTAAGCAACACGATTATTCGTTGAAAATGGTCGAGAGGAACTTCGTTGTAAAAGCTTAAAACATGTTCTCGATCTTCTTTTGAAATATTACGCATTTTCCCCTCAGACTTACTACTGCCAATTAACTTCCATTGTGCAAATTTTCTCTATTCTAGTTTTGCCAAACTCTTTTTCATGGGTTTTCAAGCTCAAAAAGATCTACCTCGCTTGTCTCTAATTCAGTTGCATTCTATCCGAAGTGGTTTTTTATTTAATATGAAAACATCTTATTTGATAGAACAACGAAGTCAAATAGATTCTTATTCGGTACCTGACATGAAATAGGAAACTGTTTCTTATACCGTGGCTGACATCATACTCTTCAGCCAAAAGTAGAGCCAAGCGTGCCTGATTTAATATTGGAGATGATCAAGGTAGTGTCCGGGTAGTTGGCGATGATGTCGTCCGGATTCCCACTATCCTCCGAGCAGGGTCCGTTCCGGTGACCGGGCTCGGAAGGATCGGAGCCGGGAGGGAACACTCCATCCAGCCACAGCATATTGGAGCCATAGTCTGTCCAGCTGAAGAAGCTTAGCACAACACCACGATCTAACGCTTCTCCAGCTTTGGTCAAACCTCCCACGTTTGGAGTGTTGTCAAATCCGCCTACGAAAGAGGCAAAATCGGCGCAGAAACCGTCAGATAAAGCATCGTAACCTTCTAAGCCTTCATAGTTTACACTAGGGTTCTCAATTACGATTCCATCTTGTACGTACACCCGCCTTATTTCCACGAGGTCTCCTGTGTCTGTTCCGTCACTGGTGATGAATTGGGTGACCACCGTGAAAGGTCGTCGTGAATCCACGGCGTAGGTGTCATTTGCTCCGTAGAAGTAGTGGTTGTTCATCGCAAAAGTGTTGTAGCCACACCCATACTTGTCGCACACGCTGGAGTAAACATCCTCGTCTCCACATTCTGTCCCCGTGCACAGGTAGTAGCCGTCGACGCTGCACCCGTGTGTGGTGTAAGAGGCCGCCCACCTGAGAATATTTAATTTAAAATATTTTAAACGAAACAAAAAGTTAACAAAAAATTTACGCTAGGTCATCTTTACTGCTCTAGTTGTATAGTTGTGTTTTATTTCAAATCAATTAGATTGCCATCAACTTGTTGTCATTGTTGCTAGATAAAGTGTTGTAAATAACAATCTATAGGCTTGGCATTCGTCTCTTTTGCGTTAGTCAAGCGTTAATGTTCTTAAATCACGAGGACGTTAATATATCGAATGACCATTACTGCAATTCAGTCATATTCCTTGGCTGGGCTCAACTTATAATCACGTACTGATATCATTGATCCTTCGGTGCGAAAAATTACTCACGCATTAGCTTCCCAGAGGTCGAACTCGAAGCAGCACACTCCTTCGTCTGTGTAGTAGTCAGTGCTGATCTTGCCTGCGTAATACTGATGTCCGTGACTGCATTGAGCATCACACGAGCCCAACCCGTATTTGGCACCAGCTTTGTTGGAGGGGTAGGATGCCATCCCTCCATCCTCTTCCATTGACGTAAAAGCCAGGCCACCATTCAAACCGCACGGCATCTTTGACATGTCCACGTCGAAGGTCAATTCTCGGTTTTTCATTCGGAATATTCTGTACTTATCTTCAGTCGCTAACAAATGGCCGTTAGAGCCGACCGTAGAATTTGTGATGAAACGCAAAGTGATCGAACTTCCTTCAGTTGCAATGCCGTACGCTTCGTCATACTGTTCTTTAGTAACACCGATGATAGCGCAATTTTCAGCACAAGTCAAATCATCGGGACAGAGCCCAGGATCATATCCTTCACTTGTCTGACAGCTTGTTTGTCCGTCAGCAACCGAGTAAAGCCATCTTCGAGCAGGGTCCAGCACAAAAGCAGTGTCCTCTGTTACACATCCGCTTTCATCACAAACCTGGAACGTCAATCTAATGATTTAATTCAGCTACTGATTTTTTTTATTTATTTTGATTCTGTGGCCAAGTTATTTCACACTTATCAGAAAGGAAATTTCATTCGAAGTAAATGAATTATCTGAAGGAAAATCTGCTTATTGTTGCTAATTATGCATCGGCGACGAAATGGCTGTTCGCCTAGAAACAAGTAGCGTACCTGTGAAGGGAGAGGCGGATGATATTCTTCGACGATTGTTCCTGGGTTCTGAGCTAACGTAATCGCAGCAAGAGCTATGAGTGTGCTGAGCTGACGTATCATATTGACAGATATCTACGTTCTTTTGGTGGCACATGACACGATGTAATTTTATACCAACTTCTGAGCCGCCAACGAACAGGTGCATGCTTCCCAGGTACAGAACTCAACCCGTGTCAATAAAAATTATCGATTATCAGTGTGATTTTTCTTGCAGTGTTCCCCAAGGAAGAATCATATGAAACCTATGCTATTCTATTATATGGATTTTTTGGGAAAATGAAAAACATGAACTCAGCCACAGGCGTTGCATGAATTAACGCAGTATGCAAATATGAATAATAAACTCTCGATGATTAATAGAAGCCATGGTATTTCGAAGTTATAATTACGCTTCAATATTTTTCAGTTTAAAACAAGGTCATCTTTGCGGATTTTACTTCCTAAGGAGTTGTTGCTCAGTTCAAATTCATATCTTTATTCTTCCTCTTTCTTCGGACAAAATGTGTGGTCCTGAGCTGAGTTAGGTATAGGTCATCGTTTTGTAAAAACAAATTGTTTTTTGTTTCTTTTGGACCATATTTTTTTCGGTTCACTGATGTCTTATTTTTAAGCACCCATTACTTTCTTCTTTAACATCCATTTCATTTCCTAACCTTCCTTATAGAATGACTCTTTATTCCCACGGGTACACAGTACACACATTGTGCATAGATTTCACATTTCCTTGGAATCCTTCCTCTTTTTGAAATGCTTTGAGGTGTTAAGAGCGGCTGAAACTCACTTATGATCAATCTTTCTTTTTCTGAGCTCTTCTGTTTTCATGAAAAATGTGATATTTTCAATGGGATGGCATTAGCAAAATTGTTGCTGCTGATCGTAAATGCTGTAATTACGTCCATATTAAGCCTAGATTAATTGAAGCAAGGCAACTTCATCATGAAATAAGAAAATCATCGCATTTAAAGCACAATTCAGAAATTCTTTGCGCTAAAATTTTTAGGAACTATTCCTGCTAAATTGCATTGGTTCATTAGTTGAGGGTATTAAACATGGCTAAGATTCAGCGAATCTTTTCTGTTCGATTGTCGTAGGTGCATTTCCTGAGTAAAGTTCTGAATACAATATTTAATGAGTACATTTTTAAGCATATTTTTCAGTTCTTCTTCAGGATATCTCCGATTATAATTTTCCCTCAATGTGATACAATTGCTGTATCTACGGGAGTTAGCACTCCTATGGAGAAAATGTGAAGTCCCGAGCTAACGATTTGGAAGGCTTTCTTTTTATTGCTAGAAAATATTTTGTCTTTTCATAAGGGGATTTTTTCCAGTTCACTGCTATCCTGTTTTCCAGCACCTAGTACCTTCTTCTTTAACTTTTATGTTATTTCATAAACTTCTCTCTGAACTTACTGTTTCTCTGCACCATGTGCTTAAATTCCGAATCTCTTTATGGCTGTACTAAAAGCTACCTTACTTCTTTCTCTCTTCGGAACGCTTTTGTTACCGTTATGTAGACTAAAACTAACATCTATTCTAAATTTGCAAAAATATTTCTGAGCCAATTTTCCGAGCGGGATTTTTAATTTTTTATTTTTTTGAGGTTCATATTTTGGTTACATATTTTGGTTACATGTTCTGGTTGCATATTTTGGTCAGGTATTCTGGCACCTTGTTCTGGATACCTCGCATAGGGTGCATTTTTTGATATGCATAGGATTACATTCTGATTTACTCACGTTGCCAAATAAACAAGTGGACTTGAATGCAGGGAGATGAATTTGATGGGCGCTAGTTACGTTCTTGTGAACAATGTTTTCAGTTTTAATTTTCGACGAAGTTTTTGCTACACATTCAAGTTTATTTCATTTGCACTATCACATAGGGCTGCACAGAAATTATTTTATTGCTTAAAATTTTCATTTTCGAAGGGATTACAAAATTTTTAATGTTTTCTTCGAGCTCAAGGGAGATTAAGTTATTGGTTCTTGTTCATGTGTATTCGTGACATATTGAAGATGAGCCTTTCATCAAATAACAATGGAAGCGTCTCTTAATAAAGAGGAATTTTCTTTAAATAAAATGTTGAAAACCAAGCAATTTTTCAATTGGTCATGAGTGCTTAGCTTTTCTCCCTCGTTTGTGATTAAGATAATTCTTGTATTGCTTTCCTCAGTATAACTGTCTTTCCTATTCTGTGTTTTGCTTTGTCAGTACAGATCAATATGTTTTTTGGTATCTCACACAGCTTTTATGTCTTTCAAATGATGTGTATGGTGGTTATCATTACTACGTCTGTAACAGCGCTTGCATCAACTGATTTTCGGAAACTTGGGACCTTGATGTGGGCC
This sequence comes from Platorchestia sp. MABIK, assembly GCA_014220935.1. Taxonomy (NCBI): domain Eukaryota; kingdom Metazoa; phylum Arthropoda; class Malacostraca; order Amphipoda; family Talitridae; genus Platorchestia; species Platorchestia sp. MABIK. Next base: position 144,653 of record JACJUY010000975.1, on the reverse strand, counting down.
TCAAACCAATCTTATTCACTTTTACAACCATCAACATGGGTTTTACCAATGGTCATGTATGAAAAGAGTTTTGTGGTCGGTCTTTGAAATTAAACTTTTTCTTCCAAGCAATTAATCTTCATTTACAGTCTCATTTTAACCAGTCTCAAAGTCTTCCACCATGCGAAACTCTAGGTACCATTACCGAAATTGTTTCTAGAATTAATAGAGGAAGATGCCTTGGGTGCGCCAACCGTGGTCATAATTCTAAAGGTGAGGACTGATGCACTCATTCTAAGATCTGTAGCAGTTGTAAGGTAAGGTAATATGAAAGCTAAAGAACAGAATGTTGCGTCACTCAAATGCCTCTACCAACAATCGAAAGTGTCTTATCAGCGCATAAACTATTTTCCTACGTTATCTGTACAGAATTTCGTGGTTCTTTGGGTGCGTAAAGGGTACGTCGAAAACGCGGCGGCTATCCGAACAATTTTAATTGTAAAATTATACAAATACAACATGCCCATAAAATCGTGGTTCCATTTAAAATTATCGTAGATTTAAAACTATGCGTGATAGAAACAATCTCTAATAATGCATTAAAAACGAAAAACATTAGCTTTTCAAATTTATTCATTGCAGCCCTCATGAGTTTCAACATGTCTGCCATGTACAATTTTCATTGGAAATTCTAAATTACGAAGGAATAAAGATTAAGTTCAACGGGCATTCAAGTTTTACTCCGGAAAGAGACTAGGTCACGTGGGAAACAGTCCCGTGGTAAACAGCCGTAACAAGC
>JACJUY010000975.1:35024-143313 GCA_014220935.1 Platorchestia sp. MABIK | reverse complement strand
AGAGTTGGTACTAGTACGGTACAACTGTGCTAATCAGAGGAGCGGTGTGAAAGGAGTGACTGTATTTAAGAAATATTAGCTGAATACCTTTCCCAAATTGTTTTATTTTGATTCCTTCCAATTGCGGTTGTTTAAATAAATTCATTGAATTCAATTTTATAAGTTAATGAAGCTACCGCTTCAACCGTTTTTCCTTAGATCTACTTTAATTCTAGTACTTAAGGCTATAATGCAGGTATTCTGCACAGCCTAGCTGTGCATGGGGTAACACTATTTTTAAGTTCATTAAAAACATTTACCAGCTGGTCGGCAGTAATGTCTGCGGGCTCAGCAGTTATTTTACCTTACAAGTCTCGTAATGATCGAGGTGTCGTTGCGCACACGCTTATTTTCTCATGCCCCCTTGAAAAGCAATCAAAAGGAGTCGTGTGTGTGTGAAAAGTGGAGGACATGAAAATGGATCACATCTTCCATTGAAGCCGTGAGTGTAATGTTGATTTGATGTTTCAAAGCTTTTTAATATCAAACAATCTTTTTTTGACAAAATTTTCTCTAACTTGATACCCTGCACTCGTATTTAAAAACAAATTTTGATCATATATTTCAATTCTATAAATTATGCGCTTCAATACACTGGTTCAACGAAGAATATTAAAACCTATCAAAAAAATGAAATTGTTTTAGAAATTATCTCACGTTATAAAGTAGGCTATGAATGACAAGAAAAAAACGATCGAAATCTTTCCGGAAATCTAGCCCTCTTCTGTGCGGACTCCTCCGTGGAACAACATCAAACGAAATTAGGGCGCAAACTGACTTAAATCTGCTTGGATATAAATGTGCTTACCCCGCACGCATAAGTTTCGCTACAGTATCTCGCAATCTTTTTCATCGGAAGCGTGAAAAAATTCGAAATCAGGTGCAATTAGAAATATAATCGTTTAGTTGCATCGTTGGAAATAAGTATTATTGAAGAAAAATTTAGGTTCCGGGATGGTTAGGTTGGCTTTCCTTTTGTTGAAGGGGATTTCTTTTTCTTATGGATCGTTTTTTGTTTCATTCATGTCTTGCTTTTGAGTATCTCCTTTATTTTTTCTCTTATTTCATAATCTTCTTTCTCAACTGCGTTTCTATGTGCAACACACACATGAACATGAGAGGGATCTATGAACACACATTGTGCATAGATCCCTCTTTCCCTAAACATTTGGAACATCTTTGTTGTGTTTAGGGAAGCTTACAGTTACTTTCAATAAAATCTATGATATTTTTTATAATTTCCACAGAAATCTAGCTCCACAGGGATCGTGCTTAAAACGTGGTCTGGGTTGAAAAAAGTGTTCTCCGTAATTGTCCCTTCCTTAACTTTTTCATTCCGCAAAGTACGATGCAATAATTTATTCATAGCTTTTATAAATGAGCTTTTCAGCTTCTAAAACCTTGCTACTTTTGCTCTTTGAGGCATTAAAGTGACATAGTCATGATCGTGGCAGAAGTTATTTTCTTCGCATTTAATTGTTTGTTTGTGATTTGAACTGCAAGTATAAGTCGACTCCACTCCTACCCATAGATGTGAGAAATTTAAGAATGGTCTTGTGCTCAGACATTGACAGTTTTATAGAAATATTTGTTCACCATAGAGTATAACAAATAGTTATTCACTGTCGACTTGAAGTCGCGAGCGAATACACTGATTTTCTTGGTTGAATTAAGCGATTCTAGTGTTTTTTTGCATCAGAAAATGTCAGTGACCGCCTTGTGACCACGCAGTAATTTCTTCACGAATTTATACTGCTTCATAGTGAACAGAGGAGGGATCACATCATCGTTCATAATGCTAAGCGACAGTACCGGCTGGGCAGACAGGGCATGGATAAACAGCAAATACTTCAATAATTTAGGTTGAAAACAAACTCCGTTACATACATGACATACATTGATATTGATAACAGCTTATTACAAGGATATTCCATTCATAAAGCAGTTTGGCCAAATCACTAACGTTTCTTTAATGTTTTGGAGTAAATTATTCAAAATTCTCCTAACGAACTACATTGCTGCCGTGTACCTCTCATGGCGCAAATTAACTGTTTTTCTCAGCATAAATGTTCCATATCTTACGATGACTTGATTTAATTCAGTGCTCTATGTTTCAAACTAAATCCGTCGTCAAAGGTTCCTATATATTTCAAGATTGCAAGATCAATGCAAAAAGTTGTCGGCTCTTCCATAACAGATGTCTCATGCTTCAACCAAAAGTAGAGCCAAGCGTGCCTGATTTAATGTTGGAGATGATCAAGGTAGTGTCTGGGTAGTTGGCGATGATGTCGTCCGGATTCCCACTATCCTCCGAGCAGGGTCCGTTCCAGTGCCCGGGCTCGGAAGGATCAGAGCCGGGAGGGAAGACCCCGTCCAGCCACAGCATGTTGGAGCCATAGTCTGTCCATGTGGCGAAATTCAGTACAACACCGCGGTCTAAGGCCTCTCCAGCTTTGGTTAAGCCACCCACGTTTGGAGTGTTGTCAAATCCGCCTACGAAAGAGGCAAAATCGGCGCAGAAACCGTCAGATAAAGCATCGTAACCTTCTAAACCTTCATAGTTTACACTAGGATTCTCAATAACGATTCCATCTTGTACGTACACCCGCCTTATTTCCACGAGGTCTCCTGTGTCTGTTCCGTCACTGGTGATGAATTGGGTGACCACCGTGAAAGGTCGTCGTGAATCTACGACGTAGGTGTCGTTTGCTCCGTAGAAGTAGTGGTTGTTCATCGCAAAAGTGTTGTAGCCACACCCATACTTGTCGCACACGCTGGAGTAAACATCTTCGTCTCCACATTCTGTTCCCGTGCACAGGTAGTAGCCGTCGACGCTGCACCCGTGTGTGGTGTAAGAGGACGCCCACCTGTAAAGAAATATTCTGTAACCAAAGATCTTACAGCAAAAAGTTAGTCTTTGCATTTATACGTTCACTCAACCAAATGTTTTACAATACCTATGTGGGCGGCACTGTCCAAGGTTTCTAGTAGTTATTTTCATTCACTTTTTAAAGTTGTGATATATCATGGTATTTAAGTATTATTGAAACACTTTTGTTCAGTATCAAGTTTCCATGTTTTCATATAGAGCATTTTTGACGTTTGGTGCAAATATACATGAGAGTGTTGCAGTGGTAAAGTTACACGTGACAGTCAAAACGCCAATGGAAATTCTGGCAATTAATTCATTGTAAGTAGATTACTAATGTGGACGACGCTGGAGCGGTTCAAAAAGACTAAAAATTTGACGAATGGGCCTTGTCAAGGTTATCCTCCAATATCACATCGCCAGAATTTGCAAATCATAAAATCAACCAGAGTGATGCATCAGAAGGAGGAGGAGAGGCCCTTCGGAAATTAAGCTTATGTGGCTTATGTGGCCACTTCTTCCGTTATCTGTTACTTCCACTTCATCTGTTAACATATTTCTGTCGATTTTACGTTTAGTTTTCACAAAACATGAATACAAACTTGTAACTCTTATAAGTGAATACCGTGCACTCCAGGGTAACTGGTACAATATTCGAGTGCAAGTAATCGCTTATAGTAGGTCATAAAAACTTAACTTGCCGAAGCAATAAAAACTAATATTTAATTGTCACAAATTCCAATTTCAGAGGAACGCTTTTCAAATGTAGTTAGTAGTAAAAATATAAAAATGAGAAAAATGCCCACAGAATTCGATAAATTTATCAGATTCGGGTTACATTAGGAAGACTCGCATATTATAACTGTTTTGTCGCCTGAAGTTAGCATTTTATTTTTGAAACCCAAATTATCCCTTAGCACTTTAAAGATTTTTGATTGTGAACTTATAGTTGCGTTGAATAGGTAAGGGGCTTCAATAAAACAATTAAAATTTTCTTTAAATTTTCCCAGCTACTGAATTGGTATTTCATGAGTGGAGGATAACAATCCTCAAACGTTGTAAACGCAGGATATTGTTGTGCTTGATTTTTGCGTTTTCGTACATATATTCTGAGGATGAAATCATTGTTTTCAATATAGAAACCTTATGAAAAGTTGCCTACAATTTGGTTCAGAGTTAAATCACGTGGCATAGTATTAATCACTCGGCACATACGGTTACTCACGCGTTAGCTTCCCAGAGGTCGAACTCGAAGCAGCATACTCCTTCGTCTGTGTAGTAGTCAGTGCTGACCTTGCCTGCGTAATACTGATGTCCGTGACTACATTGACCGTCGCACGACCCTAACCCGTACTTAGCGCCAGCTTTGTTAGAGGGGTAAGATGCCATTCCACCGTCTTCTTCCATTGCTGTGAAGTAAAGGCCCCCGTTCAAACCGCACGGCATCTTCGACATATCCACGTCGAAAGTAAATTCCCGGTTTTTCATCTTGAATATTTTGTACGTGTCTTCAGTCGCCAAAAGATATCCGTTATTCCCAACAGTTGAGTCTGTGATGAAGCGTAAAGTGATCGAACTTCCTTCAGTTGTAATGCCGTACCCTTCGTCATACTGTTCTTGGGTAACCCCGACAATTGCGCAGTTTTCAGCACAAGTCAAATCATCGGGGCAAAGTACAGGATCGTATCCCTCGCTCGTTTGACAACTTGTTTGTCCGTTGTCAGCAACAGAGTACAGCCATCTTCGTGAAGGGTCCATGACGAAAGAAGTTTCTTCTGTTACGCATCCATTTTCGTCACAAACCTGAAAAAATTCATGTGAAGCATTATGCTGCGGATAGTTTTGTTAAAGTATCTTAGCTCTGCTCGACAACCAACACTCTTCGATTGATGAGAAAGAAGGGTTAGCGGGTAGAAGCGACATTCCTGCTCGAAACGCTGCTTCTAGTCTCGGCTCGTGGACAAATAACGCACAGGATGGATTGACTAATGCTTGTAGAGGACTTTTGAAAGGATAGGCGAATTTTAGTCTGAACGTTTGCCCCTGGGTTCTGAGCTCACCCAGCCGCAGCATGCAGGAGCAGAAGGTGCTCAACAAGCACGTTGTACTCACGGAAATCTATTTTTTCCCGTATCGCATCTACCGCTGGTTAACATTTACGTTTGAAATAATCAGATGGAATCTTTTCGGTTGCCGTGCTACTTCCCTGAGAGGGGAGGCATTATTAAGAAACAAAAAGCCCGAGTGTCATACATGTTTGTAAGAGTGGTCTCCCGGTTAATCAAAGGTTTTGATCATTTTTCATCATAGTATGTGTCTTTCTAAGCCCTCTCGATTCTTTTTTGAAGTAGAAAAATTGCTTTCTTTGCAACGGGGATGTTTGAATAGATCCTGCTAAATACGAAATGCTGTTCTATTAATGTTTGACATGTTACTGCTACCTTATTTCAGAAGGACGATGGCTGAATTAAAAGTATTCGGAGAAGTGAATCTCATTTTTCAGTTGAAAAATCCCGGATAACCTTCACAATTTTGTTTCCAGTATTACAAGAAAATTATGCTTTTATGATTACTTTCCAAGTCATATGCGGCAATGGACCTTCAATGAAGTACATGATGGGACAAAAATAACAGCATAAATTGTCATACGATGTGACAACACATTGGTTCAACACACACATGTTCAAGCACACGTAATAGTTCATGGCACAAATAAAGACAGTGTTCACTAGTTCTTGATAAGCATATTCGCATTTCTTGAGAATTACAGCTTCAAATCGACGACGTACACCACAAGCTGCTGCACGAAACAATGCGTGAGAATTGTTGCCCCATGTGTGAAAGTTTTAAAATTTTCTTCTCTCAACGAGATGAAAATACTGTATTTATGGGGAAGAAGTTTCTAAGGTGAAGAGTTGAGGGTCTGAGCTAAAAATAAGGTTGGCCTTCCTGCTTCGAAAAGACAGGTTTTTGTTTGGCCGTACACTATCTTTTTTGTTTTACTGCATTATCATTTTTCAATACCAGTACCTCTAACTTTGTTGCACTGTTATCTTGTTTCATAATATTCTTTCCAACTAACTGTTTATATCTCAGATGATTTGAGTGGGAATAATACACTTTCTGTTTAGATTCCTCGTTCCCTTAATTCTTTACTATATAGTACATTCCTTTTTTTCTCTCTTTCAAACACATTTGATGTGGCTAAGGAAGCGTCAACTAACTTGTTTACTTTAACTTCAATTTTCTGCAGAATGGTGAACTCTAGAAGCTGCTGTTAAACTCAAATGTCTAATTAGTACTGTAAAGTCATGGGATTTCGATTTGGCGAACAGAGAGGCTGCATTTCATTTGACTTGAGCGGCAAATTGTCTCGCCACCAGGCTTAGGAGGTATTTGTGATATTACATCTACCTGAAATAATTGAAACATTCATAGTTTACACACCTCGCAAAGAAGTGGACGTAAAATCAAATATAGAATTCAGAAGTTCGTTAATGTTTACTCTCTCTCGGTTTTGGTATTTTGACTCCCCACCAAAAAAACAAGGGATAATTCCATGATGAAGAAACGGAACTGAAAACCATAACGGAACAAAGTGCCTTATGTGTAACAAAGTCCCCTTCTTTCACGAGTAATTTCATACGCATTCTTCCAAATGACTGTTTCACTGGTTGTGAGTAATTTCAATAATTGTGAAGTTTTCGTCAGACCAGACGTTTCACCCGAGGTTTCTCTTTTCACCTCGTTCAGTATAACATTTCTTCTTCGCATTATTTTTTTTGTATTCGAATCTTGGTGAGAGTTTGCTCCTCTTCCATGGTGAAAGAAGACATTCCCAAATCTTCGTGATCAACTCCTTCTGGTATTCTGGGATTGATTCGACGCCCTTGCCACCTTTCTTCCTTTGCCGGGTTTTGCTCCATCAGCTCTTCCAGGTTTTAAAGAGTTTCTTTTGATCCGATCTTCCTCCGCCGGGTTTCGTTTGATCCGCTCTCGCCCGTCGTTGATAGGAGATGTGGCTTGTTTTGATAGTCTCCCAATATGGAGCCGATCCTCGAATTCTCCTCATGCTTGATACTGCTTGACAGAGCTTCAAACGATTGATCTTGCGACCTTAAGATTCCCTACGATCTTAGAGTTGGAGGATCTTGCACACTCAGTTTCGATAACTGCACACTTAACACTTTGGCACGGCACACTTTGGCGAAAAAAATTAATTGTCACCAAAATATAGGAAACCAAAAATTCAGTATTGCCACTTAATCGTTAGTAGAAATCTACATTATAATCGAAAATAATTTTTCAATGGCTCTCCAACAATACAAAATATATTTGACGTTATGTTTGCAAACGTAGAAACATTCATTCGTTTAATGAAAAAAAAAATGAAGTGAATTGAATCGGTGAAACTTTATCGCTGTGAAGTTCCAATGATTCGGATGATCATTCGTTGATTGGATGATCATATATGCGGCTGATACAGCAACAGAAGCCGAAACTGATACGTGCGCAAACCTAAATGAGGGCGATCAAAATTTTTTCATACGCTTTTTTGAATGAATGACGCAGAGACGTCCGCTCATCTAGCAATGGCATTTCGGACTCTCGGTATCTACATTGAAGTAAGTTCTCGATTCTAGAGCCTGAGCACTTCTGTCATGTGGTGCCGGAAAGCGTGCAAATATCAGTCTTTAAATGTGTATGATGCCATAGAAATGAATAATTTCCTGATATTCTGATACCAAGGTTTGCGTTGAATTCATCTTTTGAGACTGATGTAGCTGTGAAGTTTTTACCGTCAATTTGTATATCAGGTAGAGAACATTATTGAAACCTTAGCCGGTCTGACATCTATCATATAGCGTCAACTCGTTGTCAGCGACCAAGAACAGCCACCCTGCTACCATATTAGGAAAGAATAGGGTTCTGAAAGACATCCTATTTCACCACAAACCTTAAGAATGGATAGCATGTCACAAATAACTTTCCCGCCAAATGTGCATAAATAATGCGTATGGGTGCAGTTAGACTTTCAAACCCAATTTGGCAACAAAGAACCAGCTTGAAAAGATAATTTGGTGATGAAGTTGTTTTCTCTAATTCCTTTGGATCGCGTTTAAATGACACACCTGGCTTGGAAGAGGAGGATGATATTCTTCAACAATAGTGCCTGGTTGTTGAGTAAGCCCGGTCCCAGCCAGGACCAGCACCATACAAAGAAGGCGAACCATGGTGAGAGGGTTTGGGTTGTGCTCGTGTGCCACCTCGAGCTCCCTTATAACCTCCTTGACGTCACAGCAGATGGTAACTTCCCACGAGCTGAGGTTATGAGATAAAAATGAGGAAAATTATGTGATGTGAAATCGTTCTGTTGGGATTCGTGTGGGTTGAAAACTATTTATTTCGAATTTCTTCTTACATAAAAACTAGTTTTGATGTGTATTGTTGATTACAGTATTTCAATTGAAAACTTAGATTTGTTCTGGTAGTGCTGTTGTGGGGCAATTCTGTTCCCCTGCTATTGATTGGATCAGGCTCAAACAATGTTCAATTATCATTTCTCTGAAAATTTTCGATACTTAATCTTCGATATTTATCTATTTAAAGTTTCTCCAAGTAGAATCATGCCCCTTTCATACAGCTGCACCATGTAAGTACTAAAATTAAAATAAAGTTTTATAAATATAACTTAAACTAATTCGAGCTGTCTAATTATAAGTGGGAAACATTTTGCAATTTAAAACTTAAATGTTTTGACCTGCCAAGGGAGACAACCATTGTCTTTGTGGGAATTAGCACCCCTAGGCGGAAAACATAAGGTCCCGAGCTGAGAGTTAAGTAGGCCTTCTTTTTGCTTAAGTAAAATAATTTTTGTATTGCTGAGAACCATCTTACTTTCTTCTCAACTTACTGTTGCTGAGCGAAGTGGATTCTGGACGGAAACACGCCATGTGCATAGATTCCGCGTTTCTTTAACTCAATACCATATGAAGCCTTCATCCTTATTTCGACTGAATAAATCTGAACGGATCAGTAGTTTGCTTGAGTCGCAATTTGATTAAAAACTTAAAAACCAAGAAAATTCCAAGGAAATTAATCATATTTAATTGTAAAACGTTTCGGAGTCCAGCTCCATCATCAGTTCAAAAATACAATTCATTATGTCTGCAATAAAAGAAGAAACAAAAATGTTGTAGACAATAATTAAAACAGATCATGAAAAACAAAAACAAAAAAAAAAACATGTCATAAAAAATAAACGACAAAAATGCTATTTAGTTACTATTTGCAATGGGTATGAACTATCGGTATTATTGAGGGGCGGTTTACGTTTAAAAATATGTAACGACTCTAAAATCCTAAGGTCTAGAAGCTTCCGTACTGGAAACCAACTAGCTCACCCCTCTCACTCCGCAATACGCAATCACGCAGAACAATGCAACGTACCGATATCCTCCAAAGACTTCAAAATCTTAGATTCCGCTTCAACTCCATATGACCTTAGGATTTTAGAGTCGTTACATATTTTTAAACGTAAACCGCCCCTCAATAATACCGATAGTTCATACCCATTGCAAATAGTAACTAAATAGCATTTTTGTCGTTTATTTTTTATGACATGTTTTTATTTTTGTTTTTCATGATCTGTTTTAATTATTGTCTACAACATTTTTGTTTCTTCTTTTATTGCAGACATAATGAATTGTATTTTTGAACTGATGATGGAGCTGGACTCCGAAACGTTTTCCAATTAAATATGATTAATTTCCTTGGAATTTTCTTCGTTTTTAAGTTTTTAATTCATCCTTCCTCTTTTTGAACGTCTTTGTTTTGGTAAGGGAGGCTTAAATAACCTTATAAATCAGTCTATCTGAATGCTTCGATGAGGGAAGTATGACGTCAGAATCAAAACGCTGTTTGATTGAAACAATCATATTCACTGCTTCAAACCTAAAAATTAAAATTACAAAATACTGGGTGGCTTTTTACATGAAAGCCAATTTTGCGATTCTTTCGTGGGTAAAAATTTCTGAGTGATATTTTATCCCACGAGTTTTTGCGGGCTAAGTATAACTTTTGTGCTCTAAATTTTTGTACGGAATATTGTGGTCAGTAAATTTTTAATTGCCAATTTTTTTCGGGCGGTGTTGTTCGTGAGATTTTGTTACGGATTTACTGTTGCAATGAATGTTGAACCACATCTAATTTTGTTCGCTTAATTTTGTACAAATTAGTTACGCAAGGTGGTGACAATTTTCAGGTTCAAAATTTTTAGTGCAAATTTTGTGGCCACAAAACTTATGCACAAAACACAAAGCTTGCCATGAAGCTTTTGTGCGCGGATTTTTTGGGTTGGAATTTTGGTCGGGGATTTTTGGGTGCGAATGCTTCGAGATCAATTTTATCGCGCAAACCTACTATACGCCTTAAATCAATTATCAACGATTTTTTCATTGTTCTTCATCGCGCATTTTTTCCCTCATCGGAATTTTTACTCTTCAAAAATTATTCTTGTAAACTGCAACTTAGCGAAAACTCAGAATGACTTGAATAGCAACTGTCGACGTAAGGCTTCCTGTCTATCATCATTGCGTGACATCACCGTAGGTTATGAGGCGTGTGCCACTGAGTCGTGTGAGATGCACCATACCTGTCACTGTTGGTGAAACCGACCCTGCCCAACGTCCTTGTCACGCTGGTCCATCTCACCTGCAGTAGAAAGGCGAAATCGATTTTCCCTTCTTTCTTCTCAAGTTTGGGGAATTTTTCTTATAAATTTCAATTACTCACCTCCTACAATATTCACGTAAAAAAATGAATTCAAAAGGGCTGACTTTTTTTTTTAAACCATCTTTTTCAGTTCGTTGCTGTACTGTTTTTTACCACTTATCACTTTCGGTTCAAAATTTCATCTTGTTTCTTCCATAAATTTCTTTCTCAAATGAATGTTTCTATGTAAAAGGGCTTCTTTCGTAGGAATACACCTTGTGCATATAATGCTCGTTCACTCAAATCTATGGTCAGTGGTGCTTTCCTCCTTCTTCTCTTTGAAATATCTATGCTGTGGTTAAGGGGCTTGAACTAACTTATTATCTAACCATAACAATATAATCATCGGTCAATTTACGTTAGGGGATGCAGATTAACTTTTATTGGGGCACTTTTCTGAACTATAAAACATTGCTCTCGAAGTTAAGTGTGACTCGAAGTATACAGTAATTCACAGGGGAGATACGCATTCATAATTTGATTGTTATTCGACAGGCCCGAATAGAAGCCATCATCTTCTGGCCATGCTCTCAGTTAGGTGGGTTTCCATAGGCTGAAACCTGCTAGGTAAGTGAGCAGGTTGGAGTCTTTTATTGGTGTGTAAACGTTGGTGCACTCTCTTATAGTGAATAAACTGTACTCTTTTACAAGGAAGAACCAAATCCCTTCACCAGCACCTCCTCATGGGGCACAGGATAGGCTGCAAGGTTTCGGTTAGTTAGGTTTGTCTATCCTATGCTGAAGGTACTGGCACCCCTAGGTGAGACTGTTGGGTTATCTCAGCTACAGAACGTCCATCTCGCGTGCCCCCTTTGCTTCTTTCAATTTTCTAAGCCCTTTTTGCTTTCTTGTTTGCCTTTTCTTCCTTTTTTAACTTGATGTTTTTATGTGCAGAGTATCGTGTGTGGGAACACACATACCATGTGGATTGACTCAGCGTTTTCTACAGTCCATCCTTGACGGTTCTTTCTCTTAGTTCACTTGAGATAGACTTTGTTGTGGTGAGGGAGTCTTAAACTAGTATAATTTCAATTAAAATGAAATGAAAATGATAATAAACTCATCACTAAAAACACCTGATTTTCTAACTGGTGTAAAGTGTTCTCGAGAGCAGTAACTGCACTTCATCTCACTGCTGGGGTAGTTTCGCATTGACACGTTCTATTACCTCACTAACCAAACATTTTAACCTTTATGGTTGGCATGACGCAGTACGAGTCGAGGTAACCTGTTCTGAAATTTACTACATGAAGTGAAAGTGTCATCAGTTGCTTACCCTCAAAATTAATTACTATTTTTGATGATCGTTGGCGCGTTCTTCAATGTAATTAAAAATTATTGCTGAAAGTCTAGAAAATTTTTTCAAGAGAAATGCCGGAAAAGTCCCTCGATCGCATGTGATACCGTTCATACTTTTAAGGAGTAAAAAGATGAAAAACTTTAGATAATGTGCACAGATATTTTACTTGAACCATGAAGTGGATAATTCACTGGAAACAAAACAATGCGTTACTCAAACCATTTCCTAGCTCATTCATTAACATCGAAATAGCTTAGATAAAAGTTTTCTCCCTAATACTGAAACTACTTGGGTAGATACAGGAATTTAAGAACATTTTTAGCCCAGTAAAGCAATCACTATACTTCTGAGATGTACTGTACCCTGTTCCACTCCTACACTCTTGTGAAAGTTGAACCAATGGTTCCGCTTTTGATGTCGGAAATGATTAGTTCCGCGTCTGGATAATTGGCGATGATGTCATCCAGTCTGCCGCTATCGGCAGGGCAGGGTCCGTTCCATACTTCCGGAATGGAAGGGTCTGCGCCCTCTGGAAATACACCATCAAGCCAGAGCATGTAGCTTTCGGAATCTACCCATGAACCAACAACAAGAGCTAAGCCTCGATCTAAAGCGTCTCCAAGGCTTTTTAAGCCACCAAAATCTGGAGTGTAGTCCGTCGTTCCAAAGGAGGATGCGATATCTGCGCAAAAATCATCCGTGATTGAATTATACTGTTCTAAGCCAGGATAATTCGCGAAAGAGTTTTCGATGACGACGTCGTCTTGCACATACACACGTCGAATGTCCACCAGGTCTCCAGCGTCTGTACCGTCGCTGGTTACAAACTGAGTGACAACAGTGAAGGGGCGTCTGGTGTCAATGACATAGCTGTCGTTTGCTCCGTAGAAGAAGTGATCATTCACTCTGAAGTTGTTGTAGCTGCAGCCGTCTTTGTTGCACACTCCGCCATTTCTGTCATCGCCATCCCCACATTCCGTCCCACTGCACAAGAAGTAGCCCTCGATTGTACAGCCGTGGGTCGTGTACATCTGCGCCCATCTGGAAAGAAAGAAAAATATGACGGGTTATCTTTGCTAATCGATGCTGAACCATTTAGCTTTTTGGCATGTACTGTGCTTAAACCAGCGCTTTATGTATTTATGAATTTTTCCATTTACCCCCTACTGCCATACAAAACACACAATTTCTTTGTATTCTCGCTCTCTCATTTTACAAAATAAAATTTAATTGAATTATTTTTTAAATTATCAGGTGCTTCAATTATTTACCCCGAACGAATAATTTTTTTACCCCTAGGGGTTAATTTACCCCTGGTTGAGAACCTCTGGTTTAGAGTATAGAATTTTCCGTTTGGTTGCGCATTATAACCAAAATGTTAAGAAAGTATCTCTCTGTCTCGGTAAAAGAACATCACTGGCTGCACACAATTTATTTGATTTTGTTAAGCTGAATTGTCGATGTGGTTACGTCGGCCAATTGATGTATTGATTTAGAAATTCCCTCGCCTACATTGTTGGCATCTAAACTACGTTAACATTGAGGTGCGCCAATCATCTTTGTTTCAAAATTCATTGAAATCTTCATTTTCGTTTGATTTTCTTTCAGGTCGTTGCATCGGCTGCCGCAACGAGGCTTGATTGCTCGATGAAGACCACCGCTATCTAAGGTAAGTACTTTAAACCTAACTTTATTATGAAAGTAACGTAACATTTTACCAAACCTTAAATTTTTAGTCACCTTTCGTCCGTAGTTCATCGGTAAAGTGAATATATTTGTGAATTATGCTGCTCGAATACCGTAGGTTGTTCAGGGAATAGTTACTACTCTGCTACATGACAACTAAACTTTTATCCTGTGTTCACTCTGTGGTTTGTTTTCGCTTAAGCTGTCTTTTATTATGCAAGCATGCAAGACCCATCGCAAGAACGTTTTCCATGGACCAAATCCATGGTCAATGAAAATTTATCTCATGTAATCAGTCTTAGAAATTTATAACAATAAAAATCGATCAAAAACGGGGCAAGCTACGTGAGTTGCTTCAACTGCATCATTCCCGGTGGTGACCGCGAAATTATCTTATACACTTTGTGTCGTAGCACTTGCTAGTGTTGAGGCACCGCTATTGATGGCTTTAATGCTTGACGCCTACTTTCGTTTTTTCTCAGATGTCAATCTAAGCCACTTATTCCAACCTCTGCATTACATTCATTTGTGTAATTCAAAAATTATGCAGGATTTTATCAATTCATTCTGTGTACGATAGAGGAACAGAGGTGTGAATTTGCATAAACTAGAAAACAATTCTGGAGCAATTAAGGAATTAAAATGTTTCGGGATCCCACGCCAGAAATCTAACACAAAAATTGGAGATATCAAGATATTAAAGCATTACTTGTGTTCGTTCATGGACTCACGCGTTAGCTTCCCAAAAATCGAATTCAAAACAACACACGCCCTCTTCTGAGTATCCGTTGATGTTGACTTGGCCACCGTAGAACTTGATGTTGTGCCTGCACTGACCATCGCACATGCCAAGTCCATACGTGGCGCCTGCTCGGTTACTGGAGTACGAGGCCATCCCTCCATCTTCTTCAAGTTCGGCCAAAAATACAGCTCCGTTGATCCCGCATGGCATTTTGGACATATCCACTTCAAAGGCAAATTCTCGATTCTTAAGCCTGTAAATTTTGTATTTATCGTCTGTTGCTAAGAGATACAAGTTATTTCCGCTTACTGTATCAGTATGGTACCTCAGATTTATTGAGTTTCCTTCAGTTGTGATTCCGTAAATCACGTCGTAATCTTCCTGTGAGACACCAGAAACCGCACAGTTTTCAGCACAGGTTACTGCATCAGGGCAGAGAACTGGATCGAAGCCTTCGCTTGTCTGGCAGCTGGTCTGCCCGTTGTCAGCCACTGAATAAAAATACCTGTAGGCCGCATCAATCACAAAGGAGGTGTCTTCTGTGACGCATCCTGTCTCATCACAAGTCTGGCGAAAAGGAAGAATTAAGAATTTCCCTTGATTGATTCACATTCGCCATTTTGTTCGGTTCTCGCCTTAAGATCTTTCAAATTCAATTTGTGGCAAAAAATCGAACAGAAATATATTCATTGTAATTGTTTTTACACTCTGGTAATTTACAGGTACATTAGAGGTTTAAAGGCAAGGAACACACCTGAGTTGGAAAAGGAGGATGATATTCTTCAACAATAGTTCCTGGTTGTTGAGTTAGCCCGGTCCCAGCCAGGGCCAGAACGGCGCACAGCAAGTGTATCATGGTGACGATGTTGACGTTGTATTCATGTGCAAACTTATGCCCTCTTTATAATCACAAATTCTTGAGGCTACAACAGATGACTGCTTCCCAAGTGTCGAGGTCACGAGATTCAGAAGCGAAAGAAACAATACAATTACGATTGAGGAAAAAATCCAACTTTTGTGAAAATGAAATGTTTTTAAATGCTTTCATATAGTTTTGTCCTGAGCTGCAGGGTAGATAGACCTTTTTATATTGAAATAGGGCATGATTTCTGCTTTCAAACGAGTCATGTTTTTTTCGGTTTACAGAAATTCATTTTTCACTTCCTATCATTTTGCCAACTTTTCTCTCGTTTCATAAACTTTTTTAAATTTTGCTTCTGTGTGCGCAGGGTGTGGGGACGAGCGGTGTGCATAGATTTCCCACTCCAGTAATTCCATACAGAATGGAGCCAATCCATTTTCCTCCCGTAAGGACACATTTATTGTGGTTAGATCAGGTCACACTTATTTATAATAGGATTTAATCATAATTGGTTTCAGTTGCATTTGTAATGCAATGGATTTGGTTCATCAAAAGACAGGACGACTGAGCTGGTTATGCAGAGGAAGGTTGTTGTTTCTAATTAAAGGAATTCCCACAATTAACTTTTTTCTGCGTAGTGTTAGAGTGCAATGTGCTCGTGATGTCTCACAATTTTTAGTAGGATTCTAATTCTTGACTCTCTACATCGTATCGTTTCTCAGTGTTATTTATTCATAAATTGATTTACCTCGGTGTTTGTCAGGATTTTATAAAAATTACACCTAGCTGTGGACAGCATGTTATTAATAAAATTTTCCCAAATATCAAGTTTGATTCTCTGATCTCTATTAAAACGATGTTCATTTTTAATTTTAGATTTCATAAAAACGTACGAGGGTTATTCTACGTATCGGCTGTGAGATGCACTCTCAGGTGCTCATGTACGATTACTGGTATAGAATAAAATTTTTGACATGGAATGAAAATTCGATGTTCAATGTATAAATTCAATATTTTCTGTGCAATGGAAATTTTTGTAACTGAACAAAGGTTATCGTACAAGGAAGCAATGCAAGAGAACCTTATTTTTTGAAATGCTAAGAGGAACTCTACATGTTTATAAGCAAGATCTATCCTTATGGAACTTTAAATGAGCAGTGTGCAATTTTTAAGTCAGTGTAAAATGAGAGCACGTTAGTTGAAAACTTCCGCAGATCGGAATCACTACTAACCTGTTTAGAAAGTACTTTAACTTTTCTCTAATGTCAGAAAAGAAATCACTCTTTTTCTACTGATGATCGAGTAGCACTACCACATGTAGAATTACTTTCTACCACATGTAGAAAGTAACAATACCACACTTTCTTAGGAGGATGCAAATATTGTATTTAATCAAACAACCACTCGCTGGGGAAGCCGTGAAATCTCGAGGTAAAGGCTTGTAAGGCATTACATTTGTTGACGTACAATATTTTTTCATCTCGTTTCCAAACCTTTCTTTCCAATTTACTGTTTCTTTGCGAAAGGAATCCTGTTAAAGAACTCACCTTGTGCAGAAATTCCGCGTTCGCTTAACTCCATACGAAATGGTGTCTTCATCCTTCCTCTCTTTGAACATCTTTGTTGGGGTTAGGGAGGCTGAAACGAACTTATAACACTGGTCAACACTATATTTCTGGTAAAAGGTTTTTAAAGAAATTTTAACTGAATTTGAACTGCTGATTACGAATATGAACTCAGTTTTTATCTTTCACATTAGGATTTCGAGATGTACAATTTTTAATTTTTTGATAAAAATTTCTCATCAGCCTATATATATAAATATTTGTATTGAAGGTTTCATGGTAAAAACCCGTGACTTTTAGTTACACAATTTGTATATTCTCTTAATCAAGAAATTACAAAGACTACAAAGTCTATGTATAGCAAATCAAATATAGTGACAAAATTAAAATAGAAAATATGAAAGTGCATAAATATATAGGGTGCACAGATCAATGGCAAATAGTAGTTATCTGAACTTTTTGGTTCTTGGCTGATCTTCGATGCACAGCTTTTGGGTCGTCTCTAATCAAGCTCCACTAATAATCCGCATCATATGTGAGTCCCACTCGCCTTGATACCGTTTTTTCATTGTTTTAATATCGTGATGAAAACGCTTCCCTTATTCGTCGCTCACATCCGCAAGGTTCTCCAGAAAATTATCCAAATGGCTGTGTAAGTAGTGAATCTTGACACTCGTTCTACATCCAAGATCTAGCAGGCTCATTGGTAGCTTATCCATAATTTTTCCATACATGTCAGGTTTGTTATTTCATAGAAAATTCTGCACCACATGACAAAATGCATTCCAAGCTATTTCTTCTATCTCATTCAATGATGTGATAAAATTTGGATCTCTCATAAGTGTTCTTATTTGAGGTCCATCGGTGCCTATTTCTTCTCTTCACTAAGACCAGAAAAAGTTGAACAAATGTAGCTCACGAATTCTCCACTGAGATCAAGAGCTTTGACGAATTGCTTCATTAATTCAAGTTTTATGTGCAAGGGTGGAAAACAATGTTCTTCCTATCCACTAGAGGATCGTGGATGGCATTCTTACCACCAGATGCATGCCAAACTCTGACGCTAAAGCCATTCATTTTTCACCCAATGCTCTGCTGTAGCTCTACTGTTCCATTAACACATGAGACAGGTGTTTTTTATGCACCCACCATGCTGACCCATAAAAACGTCAACCATTTTAAAATAGATACAAATTCCCCAAACATGAACCTGAAATTGCAACCTCCCTGAAACAATCTTGATGTTATATTCTTCTTTAAGTTTCACGTAATGACCTATTGATACAGAGGCCATTATGTAACAGAACACATTTCAAACTTCTTTTGAAACTTTCAATAAAAAGCCTCCAATCCCTCGAATCATATGTTGGAAGTCCCATAAAGATAGGTAACCCTTCTACTTTAGTACAATAGAAAATCTGGCCATCTGATTGGAAGAAATTACGTAGTTCTGCTTCCCTGTTAAGGTAAAATGAGACACTTGTGTCGGGTTTCAACATTCAATTCTCTCGCAGTCTTGAAGCCAACAGTTCAGCAGACTCTTTTGGTAGATAAAGACCTCCATCCAAGGCATTCAAAGCAGCTTGACTGAACAGAACTGGTTTGTCACAATCTTCATCACATGGCTGAAAAATACCTGTAGTGTCTACTTCATTACCAGAAGCAAGTGAGTAGAGATCTGTGTCATCAGTTACTGCAAGCTCTGTAAATATTGGGACAGGTATCTCTTTACTATGACCAACTGGTTGAATAACTAAATGGACACTTTGGTATTGCAGACATTGCTTGTTTTACTAATTGAAACCTTTCGCATTGACAAGGCTGAAATAGCAGTCATCATAATGATTGCTTCGTTCTCCCCAAACCACACGCACTCCAAACCTAAGTGTAGCATTATTTCCTCGAGTCCATGATCTCAAGGTCTCAACACAGGTTTTGTACATTTTGTGAGGAGCCCAATGTTTGTCTTGGTCTCCAAGTGGGACTTTGAAAACGCAAAAACATGCTCTTAACAAGTCAGTAATGTTGTTCCTCTGAGTCTTCAAAGTAAAGTTTCCACAGACGTAGCAAAATTTATTTGGATCATTTGAGCACAGTCTTTTGTGAGACGTAGAGACCAATGTTAGATCAGCAACACATCCTGTAGACATATACGGGATAAAAGTCGTTAGTTGCCAAAGTTTTTCTTTGAATTTCTTTCCAACGCACCCACACCTTATGCGTTGTTTTGCAAAAATTGCATGATAAATATATCAAATAACCAAATTCAATAATAAAAACAACCATCGGACGAGTTTTGTGCAAGTTGAAATCTGTTTGTTTCCTTTCGTATGATAAAAAAAGGAATCTTACGCATGTTCTAGGAAAACGAAAATATTTTCTTGTTGATTGGAATACTGAATCAAAAGTTAATTTGCAAAAATAAACCATATAATCCGGCCCTTTTGCTACACTACTGAGTAGAAGGGTAAATTTTTCTTAATATCTGAAAATAGGATGTATACCTATAGCGAAAAAAAAGGATGTGATAAAAAAATTTTGATTAGATTAAAATTCAGCATCCTCAAATTAGTCCAACACTGTTCTTGAATTCCATGCCAGAGTTTTTTTTTTTGAATACCAGTGTGATCTATCTATCAGAAGCAATGTTATACAAGTTGATACAAGGAGTGGTCCCCTCAGGGGGATACAACTATTGTATCTATGGGAATTAACGGTCCCAGGAGGATTATGTGAGGGCCCGAGCTAAAATTTAGGAAGGCTCTCTTTTCGTAATAAATAGAATAGGTTTTTGTTTTGTTACGGACCAACATTTTTCGGTTCACTGCTGTTCTGTTTTTCAGCACCTACTACTTTCTTCAAATTTTTCTTGTTTCATGAACTTCTTTCTAAGCTTACTGTTTCTATGCACATTGTGTATAGATTCCGCGTTCCCTCAACTCCATACTAAATGGTGCTTTCATCCTTCCTCTCTTTGAACATCTTTGTCGGAATAAAGGGAGGCTAAAACTTACTTGTATAATAATAATTTTAAAAATATAAGTAATAATAATACAAGTAGTAGTTAGCTACGGTATAATGGGTATGGTTTTTCTTTGGTCTATATCCTTAATAAATCCGCCCTTAAGTCGGAGCTCGTAGCTGCCAGCATGCATCAGACTGTTTCATCCATTGGTAGAAAAACTCAAAATAAATCGATTTTCACTAATGATAAAATGCCAACAACTCCTTGGTTTTCAAGTTATAGGGCCTTAAAGAAGCTTTAGAATTTAAAGTAGGATACCACGTGCGCCAATGTTAGCGCTAGTCATGATAATTACGACCCCACTAAAGCAGTTTTTGCTATTTATGCAATAAAACCTGCAGGAATTTTACAGTTACGAAAAATATTTGCAATTTGAATGTTCGTTAAAAAATTAACAAACATTAGTAGTTATTTCATTGAATAGATAAAACGTATAAACATTATTAAAAGCTTAATAGCTTGAAACTGCAGAAATTTTTCCTAGCCTTAAAATGTTGGCCGCTTTTATTGTACAAATAATGAAAACCTGCTTTAGTAGGGTCGGAACATCAAAACTAGCGCTAACATTGGCTCGCACGCGGCATCCTACTTTAAATTTTAAAGCTTTTCCAAGGCCCTATAACTTGAAAACTAAGAGGTTTTTGGCATTTTATCATTCATGAACATAGATTTATTTTTAGTTTTTTCACCTATTTTTGAAATTTGTCGGCACATAAAATCACCCTATATATGTAGATAGAACTAAGGCTTCAGTCTAGACAAAACTCTCAAAGCCCCGACGTAAGATCATGGTGTGTCGAGACAATGAAATTAAATTTGAACTAATAGCTTGCTGTTCATGTGTGTTTGAAAAACACCAAATCAGTTGGTTTGGCATATAGAGAAGATATCACTCGATCTCGATTTTTGTCCTAGGCATTCCTCCCTGGTTTGAAAAAAATCAGTAAAGAAACGGAAGGTCGACATATTATATTTATTTCACACAATATCATGAAGAAACACAATGAGTTAATCTGTCCAGGTTAAGTGTATAAGAACAGTTCCTTTAGCTTTAGTTCAGCGGAATAAGGGAAAAAATGTTTTCATCTTCTTCGTGTGATTATTTTCTAGTCTGTGCACTATGAAGAAAAGCATTGCACGACAATGCTTTTGACTGAAGTTTACACGAAAATGTGCGTTTTTTCTATTGATAGATATCGGCTCACTCATCATGGGATAAGAAAAATCATATATTAGAACTTATGTATTAACAAGCCTTTCGATGAAAAAAATACCGAAGTATCCTCAGTCCTCACTGTCTGGTGAAAGTTGAACCGATCGTACCACTTTTAATGTTGGAAATTGTAATAGCAGTGTCTGGGTAATTGGCAATGATGTCATCCGGTCTCCCGCTATCAGCCGGGCAGGGTCCGTTCCACACTCCTGGAATGGAAGGATCTGCACCCTCCGGGAACACACCATCGAGCCACAGCATGTAAGAGCCGGCATCTGACCACTGCGCGAAAGTTAGAGCTAAGCCTCGATCCAGAGCGTCGCCAAAACTCTTCAGCCCGCCTACGTTGGGAGTATAGTCCGTTGAGCCTATGAAAGAAGCAACGTCCGCACAAAAATTATCGGTGATTGAGTTATAGTCTTCCAAGCCAGGATAGTTCACGAATGAATTTTCGACGACGACACCGTCCTGCACATACACACGACGTATGTCCACAAGATCTCCTGCATCTGTACCGTCGCTTGTGATGAACTGCGTGACAAGCGTGAAAGGTCGTCTGGAGTCAATAGCATAGCTGTCGTTTGCACCATAGAAGAAGTGTTCATTTAACTTGAAGTTATTGTAGCTGCATCCATCTTTATCACACACACCGTTGTATCTGTCATCTCCATCGCCACAGTCTGTCCCGCTGCACATGTAGTATCCTTCGATCGAACATCCGTGGGTCGTGTACATTTGTGCCCACCTGAAAAAAAACAAAAATTATATCGGTTAGAACTTGGACATGTTGTTCAATGTATTCTTGTGCTGTGTGAATATAACGAAAATGACAGTACTTTTCGCATGGTGTTACTCACGCGTTGGCTTCCCAGAGATCAAATTCGAAGCAGCACACGCCTTCTTCGGCATACCCATCTATGTTGATTTGGCCAGCGTAAAACTTGAGCTCATGCTTGCACTGACCATCGCACACTCCCATTCCATATGCGGCACCTGCTCTGTTGCTAGGATACGAGGCCATCCCTCCGTCTTCTTCGAGTTCAGCCAGGAACAGTCCGCCGTTCATCCCGCATGGCATTTTTGACATATCGACGTCGAAGGCAAATTCTCGGTTTTTAAGCTTAAACATTTTGTATGTGTCATCTGTTGCAAGAAGATATCCGTTATTACCAGTCACTGAATCTGTATGATACCTGAGAGTTATTGAATTGCCTTCTGTTGTGATACCAAAAGTCTCGTCGTACTGTTCTTTTGTGACACCAACAACAGCACAGTTCTCAGCGCAGGTTAATCCATCTGGGCAGAGAACAGGGTCGAACCCTTCACTCGTCTGGCAGCTAGTCTGCCCGTTGTCAGCGACCGAATACAGCCACCTGTAGGAAGCCTCCATCACGAAGGCAGTGTCTTCTGTCACGCATCCTGTTTCATCGCAGACCTGAAGAAAACGAAACATTTCATTCTATTGTGTAGGATTTTACATTCAGCTAGAGCAAAAGTTGCTTTACCTATCCGATTTAACACATTTCCTGAGAAGGGACGCACTACTGGTAACTGAGGGATTTTCATGATGCTACTGACCTACATGCAGTCAATAGTTCAGTAGAAAATATTTAATGGAATGAAGGCACGATCCTGTTAATGTTTGCAATTTTCAAAATTGCTTACCACAATTGACTTTAATTTTAAATTGAAGATTTAACTTCAGTTTAACACGTCACAGTTGTGTTAAATATCAGAATATAATTGGGATAAAAAAATTGAAGAGATCGCTTGTAAAGGATGACTAATTACTCTAGAAAATAATAATTAATTACCCACCTGACTAGGAAGCGGGGGATGATATTCTTCAACAATAGTTCCAGGGTGTTGAGCAAGCCCGGCCCCAGCCAGGGCCAGTACAGTGCAGAGTAAACGAAGCATGGCCTACGGTGTAGGTAGTGTCGGTGTTCGATCGTGCACCCTGTTTATAGTTGTTCAACATGGTTATCGGCGCAGATGTTAGGGTCTCAGAAGTCAAGGTCCCTTGATAAAGAGCTGCGTAAATATTTGTGCAGGTAAAAATTCGGTTCAATTAGAAATGGATTTGAAATCCACTCTGGATAAAGGTGTCAGAAAGGTCTTGAATCATGTTAAAAACTATCAAGAAAATGTAGCTATTTTATAGATGGTTCATTTTAATTAAAGAGTTTTTTTAATACGGCCATATTTTTGTTATTCCACAATCATTTTCCTAATTATTCAACATCTACCCACCTAAGATGGTGACAAAGAGGCGAAAGATTTTAAATCGCTATGCTTGTTTTTCCGTAAACGCATCGTTATGTTTTCTATTCATCTCATCAACAGGAAGATAGTATCAATATATTAGTATAATTTATGCAATTTTAACGTTAATGAACTCGAACGGGATCATTTGTGCAACACTCTCTACGATCGTGATGTATTCAATAATCTAGCACTGTGGAGTTACGGCATGGCCTCGAGCTACGCGTTCACAAAAACTATTTAGGCTCATAAACCGCGTGAAAATAATAGAACATTCCGTCGAAATAAATAACTTCATAGCACTTGCAAACAATGGGCTTGTGACATACAGGAGGAACCAAAAATTCGCACATTCCGTTATTCTTCATCTTACAAATTTCTGATGAACTCAACGGAAACAAACTGAACGAAAATTGACGTTAAAATGCACAGTAAAGGAACATGCAAGAGAAGCGAAGGAAACTTATTGGTAGGAGTAAATACATTTTATAGATGTAAAGGTCGTAAAAGTTTTCTTACAAGTTCAAAATGAAACCAGAATCATGTTTCAATACTTTGTAGTACATTCCTTATTCACTTTCACAAGAGTCAACCGATTTCAATGTTTTAAAAAAATTATTTGCTCGTTCGTTTCTCCTGGAATGAAATGCAATGCTCCCAAGGTCCTGGATGTTTCTTTGCGACCTTGAAAAAATTTACTCTCAAATAACTCCAGACATTTTCAGTAAAGTTCGAGTCTCGTGAATGGCTTGACCAATCGAGTTTTTCTACAATGTGACCACCAAATCATTTCGTGGTAGATCTTGCCGTGTGCAAAAAGTTCTCATTATGCAGGATCTATTGAGAATTCTAGTGTTTCATATACAACATTACAAGTTTGTGTTCAAAATATTTGAACACAGTTCAAAATATTTTGAACTGTGTTATGACTATATGATCATGATGACCATACTCCAAAGGATCAAAATATTTTGGTATACCGCAGCATAGTTTTGCACTGTCTTTTATTTGTTCTCTGTGAGTTTCTTTAATGAAAAAATATCCCCAGGCCATGTTGCCACATCCGACAAATTTTCAAGCTGAAAGTGTTTTTCAGTGCAAGCCAGTTCTGTCTCTCCCCGATGTATGATTTTCTGTAGTATGACCAAATAATTTAATTTTGTTCGCATTTCTTCACAACGCGCACACAGAATTTTTCAGATTTATTCTAAATTCACTGCCAAACTATGACCGGTTATCTCAATACTGTTTCGACAACAGCGTACACCTGGAGAGTACAATTCTAGTTGATCTTAATGGAGTCACGTAATTACATGGAGCGAAGTGAAACAAGTGTGACTGAGCCTCACATTTCTTATTGCAACTCTGTGGGTGATCGTCAGATCTATTTTTTACTTATGGGAATTTTTGCAAAGGTCTTGAAAATATCGCCTGCTGTGCATCAGATCTTCTATAATTTTTTCTGTTTCTTGACTCTTTTTACTTAAAAACAAACTAAGCAGTGGCCGTAGGAGGAATTTCAAGTTTCTGCTGATGTGCCGATGTAAATCTCATAAGCTTTTAATATCATTTTTTTGCTGCGTTTTAAAGTTGTTTGATTTTAACAATGACTGTAATGCAATGCTGTGGGATTAGCTGATTACAATAGTATTTAAAGAACGTTCAACTTTAATCGATCACTTTCACGAAAAAATTAGATTTCTGACGGTCGAGGCTTCAAATTGTGTATCATCCACCACTTTCATTCGAGAATTTATACTTTGACATAGCAACGCAACAGAAGCATAGCCTTGGAACCTATAGCTCCATAGTTTTTCGCTCGTCTCCATTATTGTTTTTCTGTTTTGCCGGTTATGTTTGGTCGTGTGGTCCTGCAGAGGTCTGTCGGGTCTCGTAATTATTTAAACGCTCATGGTGGCATGCATGATTTTTGCCACATTCGGTAACAATATGATCATCGT
Organism: Platorchestia sp. MABIK; assembly: GCA_014220935.1. NCBI lineage: Eukaryota > Metazoa > Arthropoda > Malacostraca > Amphipoda > Talitridae > Platorchestia > Platorchestia sp. MABIK. Next base: position 118,013 of record JACJUY010000975.1, on the reverse strand, counting down.
TGAGAATTTGTCGATTTACTGTTTTAATAAAATGTATCACTTCGAATAGAATTGTTTTTTTGAGATACGGTAACTATCAAGTTTTCATTTCGCTTGCAATCGCTGCTTGTAAAAATTTAGTTTCCATTGATTTTCTGCTTCGGAAAATCAGCGAAGCTCATCTTCTCCAACACACCAAATTGGCGCTGGTCATGTTATTTCAACCGATATGTATATAAATGTAGGATTCGCCCCTTCTATGTTTCTACCCCTCAGGGGTATAAAACTATTGTAGTTATAGAATTGGTGCACCCAGGGGGAATGTACATATGAGGCCCCGAGTGCACAGTTATTTGAAATCCTATTTGATGAAATGGGATTGGGTTATTGTTTTTTTATGAATTTTTTTCGGTTCACTGCTGTTCGGTTTTTCATTAAAGTTACATCTTCCCACAACTTTTATAGTGTTTCATAAATTTCTGTCTCTAATTTCTATTTCTAAGCCCTTTGTGCGCTGATTACACGTTTCCTTAAGTCCTCACTTTCTGGTGCTTTCTTTCTTTCTCCCTTTGTAACGCATTTGATTCAGTTAGGGAGGCTTAAACTAACTCATCTAATCTATATTCTTAAGCTTTATAACTTTGTAGCACGTAATTTCTACTCATTTATGATCGGTAAAACCATATCCAATAAGAAACTATGCGCTTTGAATGGCGTAGCATTAAATTTTGAAACTGATCTCAAGAATTATGATCATTGTTGCATAATGAAGTGTTTTGACAACTTATCAGCGACTGATGCATGTGGGCCTCCGAGGACTTTTACAACACTGAAAAAAACGGACCAGTCAAGTCTACAAGAATGCGCATTTCATCGGTCAAATTCTCCCTCAGGGGGATACAACTGTTGAATCAATGGGAAACAACGTTCTCAAGGAGAAAATTTGAGTTCCCATGGTGAGAGTTAGGTAGGCAATCCTTTTATTGAACTAAAATGTTTTTGCTTGAGGACATTTTTTTTCGGTTCACTGCTGTCCTGTTTTTCAGCACCTCTGACTCTCTTCTTCCACTTTTTTCATGTTTCATAACCTTCCTTCTCAGCTAACTGTTTTTATGCCGAGAGAATCCTGAGCTGAAACACTTTTAGCACAGATTCTGCGTTCCCTTAAATCTGTACTAAATGGTACTTTCATGTCTCTTTGAATGTCTTGATGTAGCAAGGGAGGCTGAAGCTGACTAATTAATAATCAATCAATTAATCGCAACTTTCATTATAACTCAAATTTTACAATCCATGTTGAGTTTCTCGGATTGCTCGCAGTTGTAACTTGTCAGTGTAGAGGCAGTGGCGATGTTTCCTGCGAGTGAGCAGTAGGCTTTAACTATTTGCAAGTCATGACTTATTTTTTTGCGTGCAGACTTCAAAATTAATGATGACAAATAACTTGGCGGATTAAACAATACAAACTGTTCTAAATTTTATTGAATTGAGCAAAAGGGAGTGTTGCGTCTCGACGTACTTTTTCGCGTTTGATACAAGCTTTTTATTCTGAAACGTTACAACGAACTTCCAATAACTTCAACAGTTTACCAAAGTAAATTTTTTCTCATAGATACTTAAAAAAATTGTTTCCAAACTCTTTTTTGAGCAACACCATTTGAAGACTAGCAAGGATTAGAAGTTTTTCTATTTTCACGGCCAAATTGTTCTGAGAATTATAATTTTTTCTCATGCTTTGTTAGTAAGTCGAACCGATGGTTCCTGTTTTGATGTTCGAAATTGTTAAAGCCGTGTCTGGGTAGTTGGCAACGATATCATCAGGGTTCCCGCTATCAGCAGAGCACGGTCCATTCCACACGCCCGGCTGTGAAGGATCAGCTCCTGGTGGGTACACGCCATCAAGCCACAGCATGTAGGAGCCGGAATCAGACCAGAGAGAAAAGTTAAGGACCACACCGCGGTCCAAAACCTCACCGATTTTTGTCAATCCTCCGACGTTGGGTGTGTAGTCAGTGGCTCCTAAATACCCTGTGAAATCTGCGCAAAATCCGTCCGAAATGGAGTTATACTCTTCCAAGCCTGGGTAGTTAACGTAAGAATTCTCGATGACCACGCCGTCCTGCACGTACAACCGTCGGATGTCAACGAGATCTCCAGCGTCTGTGCCGTCACTGGTTACGAATTGGGTTACGATTGTGAAGGGCCGTCTCGAGTCGATGACGTAGCTGTCGTTCGCCCCGTAGAAAAAGTGATCGTTTAATTTGAAGCTGTTGTAGCCGCAGCCGTCTTTGTCGCACACGCTGCTGTATCTGTCGTCATCTCCACATTCAGTTCCCGTGCAGAGGTAGTATCCGTCTATTGAGCACCCATGTGTTGTGTAAGCTCCCGCCCATCTGAAAAACAGTAAAAACAAAGTGAAAACACTGGTGCGTGAGCGCCCAGATTCATCCACCGAATGCTTATGTCTGTGTTTTGTACTTCATTGCATCTTAGAAAAATTTCTGCGTTTTTTGCATACTCACGCGTTTGCTTCCCAGAGGTCGAATTCGAAACAGCACACTCCCTCATCCGAGTAATAATCAATGTTGACTTTCCCAGCATAGTAAGAAATTCCATGTTTGCATTGACCGTCACAAGATCCAATGCCATACTTGGCGCCCGCCAAGTTAGTAGGGAATGATGCCATTCCTCCGTCCTCCTCCATTTCAGCTAGAAATAGTCCTCCGTTTACACCGCATGGCATCTTAGACATATCCACGTCAAATGTAAACTCTCGATTTTTGAGTTTGAACATCTTGTAACTGTCCTCGGTGGCCAAAAGGTATCCTCCAGCACCAGTCGTGGAGTCGGTGTGGTATCGCAAGGTTATGGAATTTCCTTCGCTCGTGACGCCGTAAGTTACGTCGTACTGCTCCTGCGTCACACCTGCCACCGCACAGTTCTGAGCACAAGTCAAATCGTCGGGGCACAGGACGGGGTCGTAGCCTCCACTTCCCTGGCAGTTGGTCTGTCCGTTGTCGGCCACATTGTACAGCCACCTGCGTGATGCGTCCATGACGAATGAAGTGTCTTCTGTGACACATCCTGTCTCGTCACACACCTGTGGATTGATTTACAAACACTTTAAGAGATTGAATTAGGTAATTGGATACCTTATGTAAAATTTCAATTGGCTACTCTCCTTCAATTTGGCTCTTGAAATGTGAAGCTAACCATTTATTTCATAAACTTCCTTCAATCTTGCTGTTTCTGTGTAGGGCGTAACGACCGACACACCCTACGCATTGATTCCTCGTTCCCTTAATTCCATTCTTAATGGTGCTTTCCTAGTTCTCTCTTCGGAACACCTTCGTTATGGTTAGAGAGTCTTAAACTAACTTATAATCTGATCTAATCTTGCACTTTACGTGCCTGGCTCGGAAGAGGTGGATGATACTCTTCGACCACAGTCCCGGGGTGTTGGGCGAGCCCGGAACTGATGAGACCTAGCACAGTGCACAACAGACGGATCATTGTGAAGTGTTTTCGGATGTGTACTATTTCCCCTGCTGCCTGTGTTTATAACTGCCTCAGCGACTGACCGCAGCAGATGTCCGCTTCTCACGTGCCATGGTTATCTGATGGGTACATGGCATTCGAAGTAACGGGAAGCTTCACTGCGAACGAGTGAATAATGAAATATAAGGCGGTATAATGATTACACTCGGTTCATCAGCGAATAATCAGAAAATTCAGGACAAAATACGTATTGAAATTATTTTACACAAATTTATTGTCAAAATGCTCCAGCTCTCAACATTTTAGGCGTTGTGAACTAAACAATATTTTTGAACACGAGGCTAATCATCTATTTTAGCAGTGAAACCACATCCTACTTAATCTATAATCAGCGTGCTAAATTTATTATGTTTTGTCTGGAACAAAACTTTAAATTTTGTCGAGTTTCTTTCAAATACAGACCTCTGTTTGAACTCTGTCGTTCAGAGGCATACTATCAGTTGAGAATCGATTCAGAGGAAAATATGAAGGACATCCCAAAATGTATAATTTTCTACTACACGAAATCTTTCTGTGAGTACTTTGTTGCTAGAGGGGATATTCCCACATCAATTTTACTCACTTAGGCATTATGGAACTCGTACTTTTTACGCATCATTTTCGCCCCCACGTGAAATACTGTTAAGTTACCTTTGCTAAAGATACTCTTTCGAAACTTTTATCGAACGTACCCGCTTTACTTCTTTCAGTTTTCACACCTTCTCTGCTGTATCTTCTTTGGCTTTTCTTCTGCTTCATTCTTAACTTGATGTTTTCTATGAGCAGGGTATCTTCGGAGAGATCACACTTTGCGCATAGATTCCTCGTCCTACACATTTTGTACTAAATAATCCCATCTTTTTGCTTTTTTTTAGATCCCTTTGGTTGTGGCTAGAGAACCGTAGACAAGTGTATCAATGAAAATCACACGGATTGTCTCTGGGAATTCATAATTAGTTTTTGTTTCAAATGTTTTTAATAGATTATTTCCCTGCTGTGGACCACGATGTTTGATATCAGTAGACCTCTAAAGTTCAATTTTTTTCGTTCAGGAATATATTACAATATATGCATTGAAAACAGCGTTTTGCAACTAGTGTAACAGGTACGCGGACTCTACTGTAGTTAAGGTCACGATCGCGTGACCAATTATGCAATACGGCACAGCTGTTTATCGGTGGGTCGGTTTCATGTATTATCAGCGGGAAGTGGTCAGGTGGTACATGTACCATGGTGACAAGGAAATCTGACCACTAGGAGCAATTATGAGGCAATTGAAATAGAACAATGTCAACCCCATTTCATTGAATTTTATTCTGTTTAACGAATAAATCAAATACACTCCTGCCCTTGTTATCTATAAACTACAGCAAACTATCCTCTGTCAGAATGTTTGTGTTTTAATCTTGTATCGAGGTCATATCTGAAAACAACTGTGGATCACAACTATCTTAGAGGCAGCTACTTACCAAGCTAAGTGCGCGTCGTCATCGAATATCAACATCTGCCGCTGCTCCCATGTCACGTTTTCCCAATAATTTCCAACAGAGATCAAACTTTCTCTTTTGTGGCTTTCTCAAGGGTAGGCAACTATTGTTTTTATCGGAATAAGCTTTTCAAAGGAGGGAGGGTGAATGATGTAATGTCCCAGACTGAAAGCAATGAAGGCCTATCTTTTGTTGAAATACCCTTCCTTATTCTATTAAGGACCAGCTTTTTTCCGTTTTATTTTAATTTCTCACTTTCTAATTCAACTTATGTTTTGTTTCATAAACTTTTCTCAATTTCGCTACGTATATACACAAGGTATGGGGACACACCTTGAGCGCAGATTTCTTTAATTTCACTTTACACAGTGCCTCTTTGTTTCCTTTCATGGAAACACCTTTATTGTTGCCGAGGAAAGTGAATCTAGCTTACCTAACAAATTCTCCTCCAGAGTTCGGTGTGCAAAGGATTCCGTTGTGTAACATTCAGCTGAAATTTTCAGGCCTCATAGCGATGGATCTAAGAAGAGCTGATTGCTTTCTTTCAGATGTAAAGGCTGGGACGGATGAATCTATCGCTCTCTTCTGAAGGATCATGACGGTGCAAAAAGAGGTGTTCTGAGGAACCACAAAACCCGTTTTCGACGTGCAGTACAGTTTGAGCTATTTAAATGTAGAATTTAAAAATTTATTTCTACGAGCAATTCATCAAAAAAATTGAAATGTAGTACTTTCACGATAAACATGTCGAGATACAGTAAACTGCTTACGACCAGCCAATGCTCAGTGATATCTAGAGTATCATTTCGAAATTTTTTTTTCGTTTCAAACCGAATTTTCTCTAGAAGACTCAACTTATACCAACCCTAGACTGATCGAATAGTTGTTCAGCGGAAAGCATTAACTTGATTCCCCGTATTATGTAATAATACATACGGGAACCGCAAAATCGATAAAAGATTTAGAAGTAGTTCTATTTCATAATATTTGGCTTTTCCTTTCGAATCATCTAATAAAAAAGACTGAAATTTACCTGACTGGTAGTTTCTACATTACCAACGAAAATATGATATCTAAGTCTCTTATCATACTTCACTGCAATCGTTTTTCTTACGGATGTTAGAGGGCATCGAGTTCTAACTCTAAATTCCGATGAAGTGGAAACAGATTTGTGGTCTGGTTTTGCATGGCATGAGAGTGTGAATTTACTCAGCTTTTTAGTTGAATGGTCATGATGATCAGTTTGAGTATACATAGATAGTAATGATTAAAAATCTATTAAAATTTCATCATTCAAAGTTTTATACGTGAAACAACGCTCGTAAAACTGATTGCGATGTATTTAGCATTAAGAAGCTTGAGTTTCAAAATGCTATGGGGCGGCTTTTTGAGATAACATATGTGCAATCACACTCATCACGCATTTTCCATACAGCAAAAGAAAGAGAGCCCACCCAAGTCCTTTTTGTACACGGAGTTTTTTAGAGTGCATTGTGGTGTCTAGATGGCGAATTATAAGGCGTTCTTGTTGGTGAGAAAACTGAAAATCTGTGCGTTGTGTGTTCAGATAATTCCTTTTCATCTAGCTCGGGCGGCTCTGTGAAGCGCAATGTGCTCTGAAACAGTCGAGTGAGTCGGACTCTAGTGCACAAGTGTGTGTTGTCGCTCGCTTCCCAATTGTTACATCGCGAAAACACAGAGGCAATCTAAACGTAAAGTCGAGTGAATAGATTTTTAACGTCTTAAGTGCATAGATTTTGCTGACATATTACACTTCAGTGGCAGTGAAGTTTGAATATGAAGTATAATTTTTAAACTTCAAATAGCAATTTTACAGTCAATTCTTTTAATTCAATGATGACGAGCTCAAAACAATTTAATATTTCAACTATTTTTCTCTCGAGAAGAACTCGCAGGTTATTCATGCACTGGGTTCATGTTAATTAACTCTTTGTTCTTCTACGCTGCTGAATCATTCCCACGCCTCTGTTAACATTCCTTTGTTTTATACCTGCGTTAAGACCTTATTTCAAATGAGTACAGCAGTGTCATTCATCTGCCATTTAGAGTGGTTAAGAATTTTTAACCAGATGTGTTTGGAGAGAAGCTCATTGTACGAGTGTGTCTATTTTGAACCATTTTTTGTTTGTTTAAGTAATTTTTTCCCGGTTTGCGTTTTTCCGAGATGAAATTTACATTTGCCATAAATTTCTTTATCCGTGAAGAAGAATTGCATAACCAATTTTATGTAATTTAGATTGAACATCATAACAAAGTTAAAATAATTTTCGTGCCAGAACTTCAATATTGACAGAATAGGTCGGTCTTTTTTTGTTGAAATAAACAATTTTTGTTCTGCCCCGGTCTATCTTTTTTTTCAGTTCACTGCGGTTCGGATTCGGTAATTCAGTTCCTTATTTCAGCACCTCTCGTCTTCTTCAATGTTTTCTTGTGTCATAAATTTCTTTCTTAATTTGTGGTTTCTAACTCCTGTTTGTTGTGTGGGAACACACCTTGCGCATAGATTTCACGTAGCGACAACACACGAAATAGTGCCTTCCTTTTATAATTCTTTGAAGCCCCTAAGATGTCGTTGGGGAGGCCTGAACTATCCTATCAGATCATCGGAATATGAAGAGGGTGAGATCTAAGGATGTCTTTTAAAAGTTGTTTTTCATAAAAATCTGCAACATTCCTAATATCCTTGAGATATACTCATTAGATGAACTATCTATCTCTTGAGAAACAACTCTAGGTATCATGGCATTGCACTTTTCTGCATGGTAGCGTATTGCTCAATAAGGAGGCTGAGTCAGTGAGTTACCGAACGAAAACTCCTCCCGTAGTGCTTTGCTATTCTTGTGTAAATAGTGTGTGACGTCATTGCGACGTTTGTCAATGTAGTCTGCCAACAACCATACTTATACTAAACTTATCCACAACAGAAGAGCCCATTGAAGCGTTAATGGAGTCCTTGTACCGAAAAAAAACTGATTGTTAATTTACTCCTCATTAAGGTGCGTTCACTTACTCTAGAAAAATATTTACCGAGTAAAGATTTCAGTTTACGGTCTAGCTCTCCAGCAAAAGGACCGAAATAAGATGAGGTAAAATACAAGTTGTTGTCACATTTATTAGGAATTATGAACTCACCATATTTTCTTGACAATAATATTTTAATTGGTGCTTATGAATCCCAGAAGGAAATCACAGTTGCCAAAGAAGTTGTGCAAATAATTGCTCTCTGCTCGCACATCGTTGGGAGATGAACAGATGCTGCATGTCCTATTTTACGAGATTTAGATACCGCTGCTTTTAAAAGCGTCAGAATAGAAACGAAAAAGCTAGTTCCTAACTCCGTTAATATTGGCTTACAATATCCAGCAGTCGCAAAATTTTCACTGTGCCTAAAGACATGACAATCGAGATGTGATCAGCTCTTAGCACCTACAATTTTCATTGTGAATTTATGTGATAGGTGTTTCTCAGAGCACTTATAAAATACAGGCTTAAAAAATGGAAAACGATCGGCTAACTTTTTTTCTCAAGGAATCGCTGGAATAATTACGTGAAAGTTGATCCTAAAACATTCTCCGTGGCAAAACTATTTGCTTGTAAGGCTTTCTAGCAGGCATGAAAAAAAAAAAAAATTGAGCCGTGTTCTCGTCCCTTTGAAGAGGGGAATCTGTAAATGCCTGTTTTCTGTTTCATTCGTTTACATTTTGGTGAGTTAGTAGGAAATACAGAATTTTTTATCTATGGTCAATTCATTTTCTCGCAGTATGAATTAAACTGCTTATTTAACACAACTGATAATCAAGCTAATCACCGAAACTATTTAGATTCATTTCATCAAAGAGAAATGATAATTTTTCTGCATTTTCTCTGCTTCCGTATTTTTAGTCAGTCTTTGATACAGCGCGAGTGAATCTCTGCTTAAACTGCTGCTTTCTGTCAGCAAATTTTTTTAATATTGCTCCTTCATGCTTGTGTCTGGAGACACCTTGTGCAATGGTATCTAGGAGCATTAATACCATGTTAATTAAGGAGGATGGCAGCACCTTCCACCTTCCTTCTATCGCGAACATTTCTGTTGTGGTCAGGGATGTTATGTTTGGAAATTGTGTTATGTATAAATATGAAATTATAATATATATTTTGGCCTCAGGTTGTTTAACGTCGTATTCTCTGACTTCTACTTCCACTGCACGTACAGCACTCGCTCTATTGCTAAGCGCATTGCATGAAATTTAAGCATATGATCCGTCGGTTCTCTCCTAACGATGATACAAAAAATAATGCATGATTAAAAATAACACATCATTTTTACGACTCCGAACGATAATATTCATTCATTTATTTTCTAATTGTGCCATAATTAATTAGTTCAACGCAAGTCTTCCTAGGGGTGAAAGTTATGATACGGAGCAACATAAAACTTTCTAAGCCTCAAGTATCAAGATGGTATTAGATGGGAAGTGATTTTCTAGGAGCATATGGATTCTACGTATGTTAAAAAATCATTCTGAAAATTGTGAAAATCATACTAGAAAATTGTGCCAGGGCTAACGGGGAGCCAGAGGAGTAGAGCTTTGTCATTCGTATACTTGAGCCACGATGGGAAAAACTAAGGAACTCCGTGTGAACCTCAGACAAAAGATTATTGACTGCCACAAAGCTGGAAATAGTTATGGTGACATATCTAAATGTTTGAGCATCCCTAGATCTACAGTACAATCTGTTATAAAGAAGTTTACTAAGTTTGGTACAGTAGAAACGTTGCCTGGGCGTGGTCGCAAACAAAAACTCTTGGTGAGAACTTCTCGAAAATTGTGTCGTGAGGTCAACGCTAATCCACGAGTGAAGCTAAACCACATTGCCGAGAGATTGAACGCTCAGGGAACTAGCGTGAGCAATCGCACAATCCAGTGCTGTCTGAACAAGGAAGACCTACGCGGACGCCGACCTCGAAGGACTCCACTCCACAAACCATGTCATGTTGCTGCTCGCTTGAACTTTGCAAAGTCACTCTTGGAGAAGGACAAAGACTTTTGGAAGAGAGTATTATGGAGTGACGAAACCAAAATCGAGCTTTTTGGGCACAATGTCGGGAAGGAGGTTTGGCGTACGAATGGTGAAGCTTTCCTTCCCATGAACACTGTGTCAACAGTTAAACACGGAGGTGGATCACTAATGTTTTGGGGGTTGGTTTGCTGCATCGGGTACTGGAAAATTGGCTGCAATTGAAGGGAAAATGAACTCTGATGACTATATGTCTATTCTCCTCAGGCGGATACAGCTATTGCTTCTATGGGAATTAGCGCTCCCAGGGGGAAAATGTGAGTGTCCGAGCTGAGGGTTAGGTAGGCCTTTTTGTTGTTGAATTAAAATGTTTTTTTTTGTTGAATTAAAATGTTTTTTTTTTGTTATGCTAAGAACCACCTTTTTTCGGTTCACTACTGTCCTGTTTTTCAGCACCTCTGACTTTCTTCTTCATCTTTTATCTTATTTCATGAACTTCTTTTCCAACTTATTGTTTCTGTGTCTCTTCAGCATAGATTCCTCATTCTCTTATCTCCATACTAAATGGTGCCTTCCTCCTTCCTCACTTCGATACGCTCTTTTCTGTGGCGGTTAGGGAGGCTTAAACTAACTAATAATCTAATCTCTAATCTCTACATTGCTATTTTGGACCGAAAACCTGAAATTATCAGCCAATAGTTTGGGACTTGGAGGCGGTGGGTATTTCAACAAAACAATGACCCAAAGCACACGGCAAAGTCTACAACTAGCTGGCTCTAAATAAATAAGATAAATGTGTTGTCATGGCCTTCGATGAGTCCTAATCTCAATCCCATTGAAAATTTGTGGCAGGAATTAAAAGTCAACTTCAGTAAGAGAGCTCCAAAGAATCTTCAGGAATTGAAACGCATCGCTATTGAAGAGTGGAACAATATTTTTTCTGAAACTGCAGAAAAGCCTGTCAAAACTATAATAAAAGGATTTTAAATGTTATAAAGATGAAAGGTCACGCGATTGATAATAAAAATGTTCTCAAATGGTAGATTAAGCTCAACAAAGTGTAATACCATTCACTGTATGAACAAATTTATCTTAGCGTGTTTCTGCAGTTCAGCTTGTTAAATCTTGTAAAAATGATATTTTGTTCTAGAAACTTCGTATTGTTCTAACTAATATGTGTTTCACATCCTGTGAAAATCTTATGCCTGTGACATAGATTGTTTTTGAGTAATTCTAGAAAGTATTGAAAGACGAGGGGTATGCGAATAATTTCGTCGCTAACTGTAGATTGACCGTTCAGAGAAAACTGAGAGCCATCCTTTCCCACGTCATCACCAGTTCCATGGTGATAATAACACGGTTTCTGTCTCAGCTAGAAAGCCATGCTATTTCGTTAACTATCTTAGTCGAAGCATGACGGTAGGGGGTATATTCCACTCATTCCTTAATTATATTAGTACGAGTAAAACTATTGAATTCAATTGCTCCAAGAATGCAACATTGGTTTTCGTGCTTTCAATTAGTTCCTTTTTACTGCGCGCAACAAGATGGATTTATTAAACGAGTTATTCTCATGTGTTGGAGTTGTTCATTCGCAGACACCAATTTTGATTTATTGACGATTTTGATCTTTCATTCCATGAACTCGATGTAGGACTCGATTTTTTGTAATGAAAAGTGGGTCTATCTGAATACTGTCCTTTCCAAGTTGTATTTTTTATTAAAAACGAAAAAATTCCTACAGGTGCTCGATACGCAGAAAATATCAAATTGGGTTATTAACAGAATTTTGCAATGGAGTAATAACACTTTTTATTTCTATCCAAGTCTCTGTTGAATGTAGGAAGGGGCTCGCAGCGAAGGAGCGGTCAGGTTTATTATGATTTCGATTTTCGTCAGTATAGCTACATCTGGGTACCATGGTGAGCCTTGAAAATCGTACAACTACGTATCAAATACCAAATACGCTGGAAGACGGTGTTAAGGGATTGTAAGTTAATTTATAAAGAATTGTTTAGCATAACTAAGGGCTAAGAAAGCGTTCCAACAAAATTTGCACAGAGAGTAATCGAGTAATCTCGTACACCAATGGCTTGCTCTGCTTAAAGTGCAGTGCGAGTACTAAATTACATTTATCTCAAAATTTTGCGATCGTGATGGCGCAATGAAAGGACAGTTCTAAGTTACAGGCATTAATATTCCTTTTGATCGTTACTAGTTTTGTAAAACCGCTGAATAATTTACTGGCTGCAGCGAACATGCGAAGGAAATTTTCGGAAGTGGTCTCTCCACACAGTTGTAAGTGGAAGTAGAAAGCTTTGTGAGCAATTTGTTTTATATATTGCCTTTGCGCAATCTCGAGCAAGCATTTAGCATCAATTTTTGATGTGTTAGGTCTATTTCATTACTAAGCGAGAACAGTGCTTTTGCTGCTTTTATAACTCTGTCATAGCCTATGACGATTAAAAGTACAGCTCCTGAGAAATCTTAGGTACATAATCATGTTTTTCGCTTAACGTAGCACGTAGCGTCCCAGGGAATAAGAACTAGCTTACTCATTATTGCCATCCAGGTAGACGCTTGATTTTGATCTGTGTAACATGATACCTTAAAACTAAAAATTTCAGGCTTCGGCGTCATTCTCCAGCTTATTCTACAGATAAAGAAATGTAAGTGAAATAAAATGGAGAGGTAATTTTTCGGAACTAGTGAAAGAGTTAGTGTTAGTGGAGGAATTATAGAGCTAACAAATTTACTAGATTTAATTGTTGACTATTGTTTCAGTATAAATTAACGCTCTCAAAGACAAAGGTTTGAGGTTCTGAATTGGAGGTGAGGTAGGCTTAGATTCCTCTCGTCGAAAAGGAATAGTGTTCGCGTTCTTACAGAGTACCTATTATATTTCACCATGAGTTTTTCAGCGTCTTACCTCTTTCATGAATATTAATCTTGTTTCATTAACTTCTTGTAGTCTTGTTGCTTCTATGAGCTGTGTGCTGGCACAGACCTCATGCACAATAATTTTTATTTCCATAATTCCTTGCTTGCAGATGCATTTTTCTCATGAGAACACCATGGTTGTAATAAGAGGCTTGAACTAACCTGAAATCTTATCTATTATTTCGAAAAGGCTTGCCCCATTGAACACCAAGAAAGAAAAGTGTGCTTTACTTTTCTAATAACAGTAGAACTGCCTTGCAAAGCAAAAATTATTTTGTTACACGAGGAGCAGTACTGCAAATCTATACAGTGTTTCTTGATAGCATATACGCTACATTAAATTATGTTCTACAGAAATAAGGCTCAGTTATTAATCTCGAAGAATAAAGACTTCTACTCGCATGAAATGATACTTAATATACGAGCATTTTTCAATGTTACGATCATTAATACGTGGATCCGATTGTACCAATTTTGATATCAGACATAGAAAGGAAAGCGTCAGGATACAGGACGTGCATATCGTCTGGGTTACCAGCGTCCGCAGGGCAGGGGCCGCGGTACACACCGGGGATGCTGGGGTCGGCACCGGGGGGAACTATGCTGTCCAGCCACTGCATGTACGAGGTGCCGTCTTCCCAAAGTGTGAACGCCAGAACCATTCCTCTCGTGAAGGCGTCATCCAAAGGCTGCATGCCTCCTTGATCAGCAAAGTCGTTGAATTCACCGAATGTTGTTTTGTAAGCATCACAGAACTCTGTGGTAAGGGAGTCGTAGTCTTCGTCGTATCCCCAGTTAGCGATTGGGTCTGAGATTTCAACTCCGTTTTGGATCCATTTTCTTCGGATCTCTACGAGATTACCTGTATCAGTACCATCATCAGTGATGAACTGAGTGATTAAAGTGAAAGGTTGCGTTGAATCCACAGTAAATGTGCTGTTGGCACCGAAAAAGTACCAGTTGTTCTGCCTTGCAGCGCTGAATTCACATCCATACTTGTCACACACTCCGTCGTAGATGTCATCTCCGTCTCCACAATCCACTCCGTAACAAGCATAATATCCTTCCGTAGTGCAGCCATGGGTGGTGACAGTTGCAGCCCACCTGTTTCACAAAATAGGAGAACATTTATAAATGGTTGGGAGGAACGGTCCTGCTATTGAAAATGGGAACGTTTGTGTTTTGAAGAAACATTTTTTATGAAATTTAATACTCTCAATGTCAGTGGTATTTGATAGTTTTCCTAATAAATCACTATTTCTCGTCCAGTCCATCCCAATTGACTCACCGGTTTCCTTCGAGGATGTCCATTTCGGTGCAGCAGATGCCGTACTCTGTCTGGTCGCCGAGATTGATCTCATTGTTCGCGTACCTTGTGCCGTGAGGGCACTGAGCGTCGCAGTAGCCAGTGCCGTATTTAGCTCCTGCCTTGTTGTTCGGATACCGGGCCATGCCCCCGTCTGCATCCATTTCTAGAAAGTATAAACCCCCGTCCATACCACAAGTCATATTCCCATTGAACATGGTAACAGATACTTCTCGGTTTTTCAGGTAGAAAACTCTGTAGTTGTCATTTTCGTCTGTCAAGTAGCCCCGTGAGCCAATGTTTGTACCATATTCACTTTCAGTCAAGTAATTAAGCCTTATGGTACTTCCTTCCGTGGACATACCAAAGCGGTTGTTATACTCATCTTGGGTGAGGCCATCAAGAGCGCAATTTTGAGCACATGTGGTCCCGTCTGGACACAAATCTGGATTCCAATCCGGTACCGACCAGTCGTAGCAAGGCACTGAACTGTCGGCCGCTGAGTAGAGCCTACGATTCAGGGCATCCAGAACTACTCCTGTATTTTCAGTCTGGCAGCCAGTTTCGTCGCAGGATTGAATGGGCAGAGGGGGGCGGTACTCTGGAGTGAGTTCTCCTGCATTTTGACAGTTGACAACCGCTACCAGGAGGAGCGAGACGCAAACTTCAACGTGTCTCATTGCTGAGGAGTGCACAGGAACTGAACTTTGGTGATAGACGGCTAGCTCTAATATCAACATTTGGTGTTGCTCTAGCAGAGCCATCTGCGTTTGTTCTCATGATTGAAAAACGACCGGTGCAAATAGCATGTCGGATAAAGCAATAGAGTAATGTTTAGCCAAACAAAGGTGAGTGATTTTATGAGTCTAGCTTTAAGAATTTTCTCTTCCCATTTTCTACTACCACTACTACTACTACTAAAAGAATTGTTACTTTCAACACGCTCGCTTGAACTGCTTAGAAACCCCAATGCCACCGAGGAATTCAACATTTCGAAGACACGCTTTGAGACCATCTTTAGTTCCGTCACGACTTTGCTACTGTCAGAATAGCAAGGTTTAGCGGTGTCTTTCCTATAATTGAGTGTAGAAGGTTTCCATTTCGTTTACGAGTAAGATATGATTTGAATTTTCAAAGTAATTTTTCAATCTCGCTTACTATTAAAATTTCAAAATAAAATTTGGCAAGCTGAATTCTCACTCCTTAAATTTTCGCTCCAATTCCAATGGTAGCGATACTGGTTGGTTTTTGAGTTGCTCGTATCTATTTCTCATTATTAATGAACTTATGGGCAAAAAAAGCCAATAATTGGATTTATTTTGTATTTGTACATGCTGTGCTTTTGAGACTTAGGAATGATTCAAATTTGATTGAAGGGACTGAAGAAAAGAACTCTTTTCCTCCCAAGGTTTGCAACGCTTCATTATACACCTAAGTAGAACATTGTTTTCCATTTCGGAATATTCTTTTCTTACCACCTTAAAGTAAAAATCTCATCGTGCTTACGTGACGTTATCAATAATAGACCCAGAAAACGCTCCTGGCTTTTTGAAATGTAGAGTCGTTTTTTGCATCATGGTTCAGACTTAACTTAGTTGAAGTGAAAGCATGCTTTTCGTTTGTTGAAATATTATTCCGCCGTTTGCGCAGAATCAGCTTTGAAGTTCGCGTAATATTTGAATCTCGTTACTAATTTAATGGTACTTTGTCAGTAGTTTGACTACCGAAGTCGGAAGTCGCGCACACGGGATATTAAATTACCAATCAAGTTTTTGTTTACGGCCTATGCTTTCGCGAGCAATCGCACGATGATTCTTGACTTGATATTAAAATCTGAATTTTCACATCGGTAGTGGAGAACAAAATATGAGTAAATTATGCAGTTATAATTTTCTCTCAATTAACTTGTTCCATATCACCTCTGAAAATTGAAGCTATTGCATGAAGAGAGTTAAGATTTTGTCCTCGAATACAAAAGCAATTAGTGAGCTTTCAAGGCTCATGAGAGATCGTCGTCACGTATATTTTCCGTGCATATGCTCCCGAAATAAGGAAGATTTGAAACTCGATTTTGCAGAGAAATTTTTACGGTACAAATGGACTAGAAACTTGACATGAACTATGTTCTTAGTTGATATTATTGACTCAAAGTCAGTGCGACAGGTACGCGGACTCAAAAAGGAAATTCATGCACTTGGGCATCGGGACGAATTTAGCACCACGCTCTCATCTGTTGGACGAGAGACTGGTTCCCAGCTTTATCACAAGTAGCCAGGTGCTCGCAGCCGAAGCTGATGACATTTCAGGGGGAACGAAAACTGAAAGTAAACAGGGACAGTCTTGCGTTCTTCAGCAAGTCCTAAACTTAACTTTCACATCAACAACCCCTGGACTTTCTATGGGAGAAGAAATGATGTGAGATTTTTTACTTCACAAGATACATACTTTCATTGGGGAGAAGAAATGGTATGTGCTGTTTGACTTTATGAAATTGACTTTCTTAGTGTGTTCCTTCTGCGTTTTCTTCCCCATTAAGGACCCTAGCGTCCGTCGCATTGGTGACGCCATTCAATGCTATAGCCTCGTCAACTCACACAAAATTCGTTAAACGCCGCCACACCGTAAATCTTGTTTTTAAATTTTAGTCTTGGGACGTGGAGTAACGTATTTCGGGAAGCGCTCCTTCCGGCATTTAAAATCAAAATGAAACTATTTGATGTCAGCTGGCCAAGTTGAAAAATTTCGATTTGAGAGGATTTGGCTAAATACATCATTTTTTGAGCACGGAGAGTTGTCGACGTTATAATATCCAACTCTACTTTGTTTTAAAAGTTTTTTAATCAAATACAGAGTAGCGTGATATATCGTATGAAATTGCACAGTCATGCTGAAGGCGGTATCCTGAACGAAAGCGATTCATAACGCTTCAGCGCTAACTTGTCAGAGTCTAAGATATGCATCAGACAGTTACATTTTCAATGTTTTTTGATGGTTTGAGAACAGCTGTGCCTAACTCACACAGTTGCTCTGACGCGTACTATCCCACACCAGTCTGCCCCATCCCGATGATTACGCACGAAAAAACATCAGGTGACAGTGTTTCTCAAGGTCGTAGTTTTCGTCATTCACCTGTTGTTTGTTGATTTTATCTTGTGTGATTGTTGTTCATTATGCGATATGACCATTAGGCGCGAAAGTAATCAATGTTACCCAGTCTAACTTTTCCCCGTTGCATCTGTAATTTTGGCTGCCATGTGCTGAAGCAATACTTCGACAGCCAAAGTTTTAGATGCCCTGGCATAAAAGTGTATGATGTTAGGATACGTACACGGTACTGTGCAGTCAGCAGCATGTGTTTAGCTGGCGCAGGACTTGTCTTATGACTTCTGAAATAGGTGCTTCGATAACTTGAAAATTCGCCTTGTGTGGTGTGTGGAGTCAGGCTCTATTTTAACGTGGTGTCGCGTCGTTCTAACGACAGGCGTGCGTTGAAAAATCGATTTCGCTACTGGAATATTACGCAAATGACGTTTTTTAAGACTGTCATTTTCCCAGTCCCTTGCTTGTGTTCAGAAGCAAATTTTAGTCGTCAGAGATCCCGTACAAAATAGGCAAATATTCCTTAATTTTTGTAGTTCTATTTTTATACATGGATTGGTTTGCGTATTTTGCTATGGTCGCTCTGGCACTCGTAACAAGCAGCAATGTATTTTTATGGGATTTCATCCAAAAGTTTTTCTTCGAATTCCATCCCTCATTTTGGAAAATAAAAATAATAGTTACTTAAATAAAATCCGTGAATTGAATCTGAGTTAAAAAAGAACCCTTCAATGGGAAACAACCATTGTATCTATGAAGTTAGTGCGCCCATGGGGAAAATGAAAGGTCCTGAGCTAGGAGTTAAGTTAGGCTTTTTTGTTCTTATTGAATGGAATAGGTTTTTTGTTCTGAAAAGGATATTCTTTGTTCAGGTTCAGTGCGCTCCAGTTTTTCGGTAACTTTTACTTTGTGTTAACTTTTATATTGTTTCAAGAAATTTCTTCTTTAACTCACAGTTCCTATGTACTGGGGATATTGTGTGGGAACAAACCTTATGCATAGATTCTGTGTTCCCTCAACTCCATATTAGATGGTGCATCCATCTTCCCTCTCTTCGGAGCCCCATTGTGGTGGTTAGGGAGGCTGAAACTAACTTATATATTAATCAAAGTTTGAAGAAAAAGTAATCCACAGTCCAAGTATTTTTCATTATCAGGGGTTTTCACTTTAGGAAAAAATGAATAACCAGCAAGAGACGTGGTACTGTATTTCTCTAGCTCAAAGGACTTGCACTTGCCACGCACAAGACCTCGAGTTGCGGTGAGGGCCTAAGCTGTTCTCTGCACCGCATTGCCTCTGGGAAACGTTCCTATAAAGTTGAATAAAGTTGAATTGAAGTGAGGTATGTATCAGTTAAAACGATACATTTTCCCACGGAGATGAGCACGGGTGAGGAATATCCTTCAGCGCTTCTCAGAGGAGTTTGAATCGGCTCGGTGGGTATGGGAAATCCTTGCACTTAGTTCACTTCGTAAGCCAGTGGAACATGTCGTAGATGTGTGTCATGAGGTATTTTTTTTGGTGGTGGTCATGAACTTCCACAGCAACTCTCCGCACAACATGCAACACATGCCGCAGAAACCTGGAGTGAGGATTAGTGTTTTTGAAAATAAGTTTTTCAATTATGCTTTTTGTTTTGTCGTGGGTGAGCCCCGTGTGGGCAACCTCTTCAATGAATAGCATCACTTCTTTGCTGTTGAAATAATTGATTCATTAAAAAGCTTTCTTTCGCTGTCAAATCATCCTGTAAAAGCAACGAACATATCACAATTTAATAATTCATTTCATTTACCAGATCTGTGCTAATACGTGACAAAATTGATTGACTTTGTTAATGAAAAAACAAATTATTGTTTTACGAGTTATATTTAGGTAGCTGTTGTCGAGGCCAATCGCAGATCCGTGAGGTTATTTCTTCAGACGTACAGCGTACTAACACTTTGTTTACTAGAAAATTCAGAAGAAAAAGTTTGATGGAAAGCCTCTAAGCCTCTACTACGGAATTAATTAATGAGCACGCGGACTTCCAATCTCTTCATCAAAAATCAACTTACAAGAGCCTAAATAGTATATTTCGTATCAACTAGTACAACACTTATGCCACTACCTGCTTTGTTGTTCGGAACCTTTTTAATAAGTGGAGCCGATTGTGCCAATCTTAATGTCGGAAAGAGACAGGTAAGCGTCAGGATACAGGACGTGATTGTCTGCCGGGTTACCAGCGTCCGCAGGGCAGGGGCCGCGGTACACACCGGGGATGCTGGGGTCGGCACCGGGGGGAACTATGCTGTCCAGCCACTGCATGTACGAGGTGCCGTCTTCCCAAAGTGTGAACGCCAGAACCACTCCTCTCGTGAAGGCGTCATCCAAAGGCTGCATGCCTCCTTGATCAGCAAAGTCGTTGAATTCACCGAATTCAGTGGTATACGCATCGCAAAATTCTTCGGTAAGGGAGTCGTAGTCTTCGTCGTATCCCCAGTTAGCGATTGGGTCTGAGATTTCAACTCCGTTCTGGATCCATTTTCTCCTGATCTCTATGAGATTACCCGAATCGGTACCATCATCAGTGATGAACTGAGTTATTAAGGTGAAGGGTTGAGAGGAGTCGACAGTAAATGTGCTGTTGCCGCCGAAAAAGTACCAGTTGTTTTGCCTTGCAGCGCTGAATTCACAGCCATACTTGTTGCACACTCCGTCGTAGAGGTCGTCTCCGTCTCCACAGTCCACTCCATAGCACGCGTAGTAACCTTCCGTGTTGCAGCCATGGGTGGTGACGGTTGCAGACCACCTGTGTGTTGCGATGAGGAAAAGACTCGTAAATCAGTTAAATCGTACGAGACAGAGAGCGAAAACTAATATTTATACCAACCTAAAAATCAATTTTATTAAAAATATTGAAAAAAACCTAGCCGGGGAATCTATATAAGGTACATCTACGATATCAACGAAAACTTCCGCGTAAAATGGGTTGAATTCCAAAAAAGCATTCACATTCTTTTTTTGATAATCGTCCACATTCGTAATTCTGATCAAAACTTTGGTCAGTGCAAAACTTCCCTATCTCAATAAAATCGATTATCAGCTTCTCTGAATAGATTTTTAGGAGTTCTACTAGTACGAGTATAAAGTCATCATTCCATATCCACAAAAAAAAACCTTTGACACTACTATCAGAGAAACAAATAGTCTCTCACGGAACTTATCGTGCACTGAATTAATACTTATTATTTTGAAACATCACTAAATTGCAGTTTGGAAATTATTTGAGTACCTTTAAGAAATTAAATTCTACATTTTCTGAGACGTTCAGCGATGCACAGGAAATATTGCTGGAATAAATGCCTGCCAAAGAACCATGAGTAATGAATCGTAAAATTACGATTTCTTCTCTCAACAACGTTACTGATGAATTTTTCAGATCAAATCCAGAAATCCGCATGCGATCATCAATCTGCAACTAGAAAACATTTTCAAACCAATTTTATGATAGAGTAAATGCGAGATCATGCTTTTTAACCATAATGATGCAGAGTAAGCTTAGATGGAAAATGAAATCGCCCATAACCAGAATAATCCAATCACTACTGTGTGTGATGTGAGTATATTAATTTGTCGCTGAGTTATTTTCATTGGAGCACCGACAAATAGAGCTTAGAGCCATTATACACACATTAACACTAATTTTTTAAAGTCAGCTGAGAAACTGAAGCTCAGACATGAATATTTCAACAGAACCACTATGCTAAGCACAGCTCCAAAGCGGAATGATACCTCTGAACCGTTAAAGGCTTAGTGACATCAATGTAAGCACTGCAAGTCCTGAAATGATCAAACCTGAATTTGAGTCCTAGAGAAAGTTTGTGAAAATTTGCAAGTTTGATTTGCGTAAGAGGATCGAATGGCATTATCCAGTTGACGATTGTAGCGGTGCAAGTTTGGCCAATAATTAGACTGGGTTTATGTAAAGATGTTTTTGAAATATAAAGAAAACGTCTCACACCGGTGATGGCAAATGGAAAATTATTAAGCAAATTTTACTGATGTCATTTTGCACGTATTCTGCATCAATTTCATGGTTTAGCGTCAACAATATAAACAAAATTAATTTTTTACAATCCAACCACTTTCATCAGCTCACTGGAAATACAGGTGTCTTCGTAGAGAGAACAAAGAATAAAAACCAGTTATGAAGCGATTCTAGTCAGATTTGTAATTTTAGTTTTAATTTTACGATTCCACGTCTATTTTGCAATAATTGATTCACTCACCGGTTTCCTTCGAGGATGTCCATTTCGGTGCAGCAGATGCCGTACTCTGTCTGGTCGGCCAGGCTGATTTCGTTGTTGGCATACCTCACGTTATGAGGGCACTGAGCGTCGCAATAACCAGTGCCGTATTTAGCTCCTGCCTTGTTGTTGGGATACCGAGCCATGCCTCCGTCTGCGTCCATTTCTAGAAAGTATAAACCTCCATCCATTCCGCATGTTATGTTTTCGTAGGACACCGTGACGGACAGCTCTCGGTTCTTCAAAAAGAAAACTCTGTAGTTGTCATTCTCGTCGATCAGGTACCCTCTCCCGCCAACGTTCGTTCCGTATTCACTTTCAGTCAAGTAATTAAGTTTCAAAGTGGTCCCTTCTGTGGACAAGCCAAAGCGGTTATTGTACTCATCTTGGGTGAGACCATCAAGAGCGCAATTTTGAGCACATGTGGTCCCGTCTGGACACAAATCTGGGTTCCAATCCGGTACCGACCAGTCGTAGCAAGGCACAGAACTGTCTGCTGCTGAGTAGAGCCTACGATATAAGGCATCCACAACTACTCCTGTATTTTCAGTCTGGCAGCCAGTTTCGTCGCAGGATTGAATGGGCAGAGGAGGGCGGTACTCTGGAGTGAGTTCTCCTGCATTTTGACAGTTGACAACCACTGCCAGGAGGAGCGAGAGGTAAACTTCTTGGTATTTCATCTCTGGAGCGTGTGGACAGGGACAGAACATTGATTATGGGTGACAACCTCTGATATTCACGTTTTGAGCCGCTGTCGTAGAGTCATCTGCTGGGGTTCCCATCAGCAGTTGGCGACCACAGTAACGTACGTGTGGTATAGGTAACGGTTTTCTTGTTTTACATGTGGGAATATGAGCTTCGAAGTGGAATACGTGAGGTCCCGAGCTTTAGAATAGTTGGGTGGTTGGGACTTTTGGGACTTCATCTTGTTTCGCAAATTCCTTTTAATCTAACTCATTTTTAGAGCAAAGAATTTTTTTAGGGAATACACTCGTGTACACTTTCTGTGATTTCATATCGTACGTAACGTTAATCTAATTTGGTCGTTATAGCCAGACAAAAACCTTAGCAATTGGTATTTTTCCTCATCTGAGCACTTATTTAGGTAGCTGTCCTGCTCAAACTTACTAAATCTTTGTAATGTTGTTTCATAAATTTCCTAAATTCTCAAGTACACATACATTTCATCTATCGAAACTTTGTATAACTCGAAAAGTGTACCGCGAGATTCACATCCTTTTTACTCAAATTTTTAGCAAAAATTGATTAGCCAGGGTGGTGAGTACATAAGTCATTTGAAAGTTATAGGTAGAGAACCATTTTAATATTAGTGTTTATATTGATATAAGTTATTTCTTTTGCTCAAACTCGAATAAAGTTTTCCACGCTGTTTTTAATGCCGTAGCCAGTACTTCTCATTCCATTTCATGGACATATTTCGTCAATATTTGCTAGTGAAAATTTGAGAATACTTTTTTTGAATGCGTGTAGACGTAATATTCAGATCGCGGTCAAAGAGACGGCTACAGTGAAGGACCGAAATGTCTAAGGAACTGCCATTGGTGGATTTTTCATGCTTTTCGTACAGCGTCAACGCGAACCCTGCGGGCTTTGGGGTGATTTTCAGAGTCTTCTAAGTTACTTACTGATAAGTGAAACGAATCTAACTCTTATACTTCAATTACAGATTCACTCGTACCAAAAATCATATTGTTGGTGCCGGGGAATCTTGAGAAAAAATGTGAGCAAAACGAAATGAAATTAGACGCAGATTAAGAAAACTACTTTTCTCCCTATATTTCCATGCTCGCGTTATCTATCGTTTCTGCATGATACTTGAGTTATGAAGGTGTTTGGGCTAGTCTTGGCTTAGTTTTTATATCAAATTTGGTTGGATTTACTGTGTGAACATTCAACTAACTGATCAAAATGATGTCCTAAACTTATGTTAGCGTTCACTGAACGAAAAGCGGGCGAGTCCAGGTTGAAGTGAGAAAACATTCGTTTGATTGTTCGTTTACTTTTAGTAGGAACCATTATTAGGATTGAAGGAGGCATAACACGACGGGACCGTTATAAAGATTGCTGTTCTCAAATAACAACGAAGTCGTTGGCTTCAAAGATAACATGAAATTTGCTGGAAATTTGATTGTTTCGATTAATGGCTAGAATGAGAGTAACCTGAGTAGCTGCCGAATTTGAAGCAAGCTAGGTTACATGTCCTGTTCGAACATTGTATGACTATTTATTTTAACGGAGATGTACACGTGTTAGCGAAATGATGACGGCTGCCGCATGAAGTGGGCGGTAAACTTCTACGTTTTTCATCGCTGCTGAGTAGGGCAGTCACTAAGCCATGATAGTAGACGACAAAGAAAAAAGTTGCCGCTTTTAAAAGTACAATGAGTATTGTATACTGTTTATTCCGTATAGATGTACGGAGAAATGCGAAAAAGGATAAACAATAATCTTTTCAGCTTGAGTAAAAATCCTTGATACTCTATTTTCAGAGGGTTCGATCTCTGAATATGAGCGAGCTAAGCTTTCTTTAGTAGAATCACTGAAATTCTCCCATATAATGTTTGAAAGATCCAAATATTAACCTAAAATTACAAATTTAGCAATGGTTATTACAGCTCGCATTAACCAGTGGAATAATGCCATTATGAAGTTGGGGGTTGTTAATAGGAAACACATTCTACAATAACTTGTCAACATCAGTCCTCACACAAAGCGCTTTGCTGGCTGAGCCCTCATGTTACGCGCTCTGTGGGCTGGTCAAAGCTACGATTAGTTGTGATCACACTGACCACCAACAAAATGTGATGAGTGATAGTCATACGCCGGAAAAAAGAGCCTACGGCTTACTGTCAAAGTGTGGGGTTCAAATTTTTTATCGTTTACCATTTTTGGGAGGTCTCAAAACTTAGAAAGAGGGTGCCAATGAATTTTAAAGGGGAATTATTGGTGTTCTATGTGGAACGTGATGGGTATTCTCCTCTGTGTAGGATGGCACACTAATCAAACTACTTCTACAATGGTCACTTAATTTCTCTCTTTTTACTGCACTCTCGTGTTGTGCGAGATGGGAAAATTTACATACGTCAAACATGCAAAATTATTACATTTTTTTCAGTTAAATAGTTTCTGCATTTTATTGCGAAAATCTCTATTGACGTGGCAAAGCGGTCTTTAAATTATGATATTATCAATTATGACAAAGCATTGGTAGTGAAGAATGCACTATGGGAGACTCTTACAAATCTTTCAGAGGATTCCTTAACTGAATCAATTGTGTTGAGTAAAGGGGAAACAAGGCCCACATCGGAAGACGACTTGTATTTATGGGAGTTAGCACTCCCGGGGGAAAATGTGAGGTTCCAAGCTGCTTGTTAGGTAGGCCTTCTCTTTTGTTGAATTAAGATAGTTATTGTTTTGTTTGGGACCACCTTATTTCGGTTCACTGCTGTTTTGCTGTTCAGCGCCAATAACTTCAACTTTCATCTTGCTTCAGAACCTCCCTTTTCAACTTTCTGTTTCTATGCACTGTTTCTACACACTGTTTTCAAGTCACTGTTTCTTTGTCTTGTGGAGGAACACTCTTTGCATAGATTCAGCATTCACGAAACTCTATACAAAGTTGAACTTTCATCCTTCTTCTCTTTGGAACAATTTTGTTGGAGTTAGGGAAGCTTAAATTAACTTATCTAATCCAACGGGGTAATTAGAGGCTGTGATACGGTGATTAACTGTCAGTTCTGGACAAAATACTTCAAAAAATTATAGTTCTTCGTTATTCTATCGATGTATGATTGTTGAAAACAGTACTTAATGCAGGGTTTAGTTAGTGTAGTCTTAACATTTAAACTGCGACGTGAGCCAATGCAGCTGACCGACCCGTAATTACAAATTTTATTTTTATTAATACTTATACATGACTAAAAGAACGCAAGACCCAGTTAATGCTTGTTATTTTCAAATTTGCCCGCTGCAATCGACTTCAAATTGAGTTGAACTTTACCTGTAGTTTTACCTACAGCAGTCAAAGTGTTTATTTGTATTTGTGGGGCCACTTTTACGTCTCATTTGTAGGAGCGAAGAGTGAGGGTTTCTTTTGAGCCGGTACCTCGGCATGCCTTCTTCACGAACTCTGTACTTTGTTTTTCCTTCACTGTTAATCAACTCTACAGCCAATTTTGCGATGTTCTTCATCGTAAAATTTATATATTTTTTATCTTTCCAATGAAATGCGTCCCAAGAGGAAGATGTGAGGTCACGAGCACTGTTTTGGTAGGTCTTATTTTCATTGAAATGAAATAAGTCTGTTTTTCTGTTTCGAACTCACTGTTCTTCATTCTCAGCAGTCCTGCTTTTCAGCATGTATTGCTTTCTATTCAACTTTGGCCTTCTTTCACGAACTTCCTCAACAAGTGATCTTGCGTGAGAACACCCTTGTGCATAGATTCCCCGTTTCCTATATCCCTTATTTCTTACAAAATAGAGTTGTCATCTTTTCTCTCTTTAGGACTCATTTGTTGGGGTTTTGGTGTCTCATACTAACTTCTAAGCTACCTGTTGTGGGTAGAAGAGCTTAATAACCCTTTGACTGCAACGAGCGCCTCCGGTCGTCGCGGATGGGATTTTCATAATGCTGCTGACCGACCAGTAGTCAGATACTCAACTTTTATGAGATCTTAATTAAAGTTCAATGAAGGCTCGATCCGGCTAATGTTTGATATTTTCAAAATGGCTTACCACGATTGACTTTAAACTTGAGTTGGATATTGAACTTCAGTTGCACCCAAGACGGTCAAAGTGTTAAAAATGTTATTTGATTTATAAATGACTTGTTGTGATAAGATAAATATGATCTCAAAAGGAATTGAAAGAGATTTCTCTTTCATTTACCGTGAGGTTTGATGGTACTCAATTTTCTTAATTACGGCATAAATAAGATTCAATGACATTTAGTTAATTCGACGCAATCTTTTCTTTTTTTTCTTGATTAACCCTGAGATGAAGCTGAGCAAGCAGCGAGCAGGTTATTATTTTTGTTTTTTAATCATCTGACTGCTTTTACTCATCCCTTATCTAGTAAGTCACCGTGTTTCAAGCTGAGATAAATACAAAAAAAAAAAAAATGGATCGTTGTTCGTTTTCTAATATGGCATAAGGAATTGAAATCAAACGAATTCATAGCTTGGTATTTAATTATTTGCGGTTTTTATTTTTCTATTACGCATGTGTATCAATTTCAATTTTCTCTTGTGAGAAAAGTTACATGGAATGAAATTTAAACACCTCATGGGTTCCTCAAAAGTTCAATAGTTAATTATGACGTAAAGTAAATGAACAGCATTTCCTAACCGAAATGAGCAACATCATGTTATATGGTGGATCCGATGGTTCCAAACCTGATATCAGAGAAGGTGACAAAAGCATCGTGACTGTTGACGTGATTATCTTCGGGCCTGCCAGCGTCTACAGGGCAGGGTCCGCGGTACACACCGGGTGTGCTGGGGTCACCATCAGGGGGAGCGAGGCTGTCCAACCACTGCATGTACCCCGTGGCATCCTCCCACACGGCGAACGCGAGCACCATTCCTTTCTCAAACGCAGCATCCAAAGTTGCAAGCCCTCCTTGATCGGCAAAGTCGTTGAATTCACCGAAGGTGGTTTTATACGCGTCACAGTACCCATCCGTAATTGAGTCGTAGTCTTCGTCGTACCCCCAATTAGCGATCGGGTTAGGGATCTCTACTCCGTTTTGATACCAGTTTCTCCTGATCTCAACCAGAGCTCCAGTGTCTGTACCGTCGTCTGTAATGAACTGAGTGACTGCCGTGAATGGCTGGTTTGTATCTATGGTAAATGTATCGTTATACCCGAGGAACAGCCGATTGTTCTGACGAGCCGGGCTGTTTTCGCAACCAGTTTTGTCGCACACTCCATTCACGTAGTCGTCGCCGTCTCCGCAGTCAACGCCCGTGCAGGCAAAGTACCCATCAGTAGTACATCCGTGAGTGGTGTAAGTAGAGGCCCATCTACGAGAGCACAAATAATTAACATAAGCAATATTAGAAACCACAATAGAACGACAAACTTTCTCAGAAAAATACAGACCGAAGTGGGGAAATGCATTCTCATGAATTTATTAATTGATTAAACAAAGAATCTTGATGTAAATAAGAGTTTTGCATACCTGTTGGCTTCCACAATGTCCATCTCAGTGCAGCAGATGCCGTAGTCGCTGTTACCAGCGAGGTTAACCTCACCGTTCGCCAACTTCAGGTAGTGAGGGCACTGGCCATCGCAGTAGCCAATGCCGTACTTTGCTCCAGCACTGTTGCTCTCAGGATAGCGAGAGATCCCGCCATCACCATCCATCTGGGAGAAGTACAGAGCTCCGTTCAGGCCACAAGCTAGTGTTGAAACATCGGCGGTGACGGTGAGTTCACGGTTCTTCAGGAAAAAAAGTCTATAATTGTCGTCTTCTCCGATGAGGTATGACCTCGATCCAATTTGATATCCCCAGTCGGTTTCAATGTAGTAATTCAAACGAAGTGTATCGCCTGATGTGGATATTCCATAAGCAGTGTTATATTCCTCTTCGGATACACCATCGACGGCGCAGTTCTGAGCACAAGTCACACCATCAGGGCACAATACTGGATCCCAGCCATCAGATGTTTGGCAGTAGACGGAACTATCAGCAACGGAATAAAACCGACGATAGTCGCCTTCCAACACTATCCCAGTGTTCTCGGTTTGACATCCTGTTTCGTCGCAATACTGGATGGGCAGAGCAGGGCGGAATTCTGGGGTGAGATCACCTGCTTGTTGGCAGCTGGCTGTCGCCGCCAGGAAGCAGAGTACAGAGAGCAACTGGTACCCCATTTTCCCAAGGTTCACTTTGGCACTCGAGTGCACATGACCGGCGAGCTCTCCTATATACTGAGCATTCTTATCTCAGCGCATGCACGAGTTCTCATTGCTGATAGTATTCTGTGTTGTGGGCTGCTGCCACGTTCACAAGACACCACCAACTTGAGATCAGTTTCAAAGCCTCTTATTACGTAACGAGAATTTTAAAAATTTAGGTTTTTCTTCAACAGCAGACATTGAATTAGTCACTATGAACTTAGGGATCAAACTAAACTTTAGCAATGCCAGGTGCTGCATTTACATAAAATATAGTACAACAAGATGAGGATTATGTTTACATCTTATTCAGATGTAATAAACATTACGAAAAACTGTGTTACGTGTCAACTTATCTCCATCTTATTTCCGCCAGCTACATAATCTGAATAATTCTATGAAAACCAGAAGCAACAGACAGATTCAATTTGCTCATTCAGCACACTTTGAAGCTAAATCCTGATTCTTCAAGGCAAATAGACTTGTCTTCATCCTTGATAGAATCCGAATTTGTAGTGAAACTCTAAGGGATACAACTATTGTATCTATGGGAATCAGCATTCCCTGGATAAATATGCGAGGTCCTAAGCTAGAGGCTAGGTAGGCCGGTTTAGATGAAATAGAAAAGTTTTCTGTGTAATTAGAAACCGTCTTTTCTCTGCTCACGGCTATGTTTTTTGGCCCCTACAACTTCTTTCTTTACCTTTTATCTCGTATCATAAACTTCTCTCTCAACTCACTATTTCTATGGACCTTGTGCCAAAATTTCACGTTCCCTGAAGTGCATTCTAAATAGTGTCCATTTCCATTTTCTCTTTAAACGCCTTTCTTGCATTTAGAGAGGCTTACACTAACCCCTAATCTAATTCGCAGTGATGGTGGTTGAAGTTAAGTACCGTGTAACTCCCCTCAGGGGGATGCAACTATTATATCTATGGGAATTAGCGCTCCCAGGAGGACTATGTGAGTGCCCGAGCTAAAGGTTAGGTGGGGTTTATTTATGTTAAAATAGAATAGGTTTTTGTTTTGTTACTGACCATCTTTTTTTCGGTTCACTGACGTCCTTTTTTTC
Organism: Platorchestia sp. MABIK; assembly: GCA_014220935.1. Classification (NCBI taxonomy): domain Eukaryota; kingdom Metazoa; phylum Arthropoda; class Malacostraca; order Amphipoda; family Talitridae; genus Platorchestia; species Platorchestia sp. MABIK. Next base: position 88,364 of record JACJUY010000975.1, on the reverse strand, counting down.
AGCACCTACTGCTTTCTTCTTCAACTTTTTCTTGTTTCATGAACTTCTTTCTTAGCTTACTGTTTCTATGCACTTTGTGCATAGATTCCGCGTTCTCTCAAATCCATACTAAATGGTGCCTTCGTCCTTCCTCTCTTGGAACATCTTTGTCGTGGTAAAGGGAGGTTAAAACTTTCTTATATAATAATAATAGTAAAGTACTGTGTAACTGCCAGTGACACGCCTTGTGAGCTCTCACCTTGCCCTAACAACTACAATCTCCGCGGGATTGTGCACCAACAAATCTCTCGGGAACTAGCGAGCCTCTGGAGTGCGTAGAATTTATGGGCTACGTTCCTTGGCAAAATCAATTGTTAAAGTTCACGTTGGTGTACAAAGAGGTATTCTCAGAACTAATTCTAGTTTTTCACCGTATCATCAGCAATGCTTTCCATAAGATCTCGAGGCTCTTTTTTTTGTATGAGGTGGACAAAATTCTTCTACTTTCCTACGACGTTCTCTTTCTTGTGTAAGAAAGCTGTGTTTTGTGTTGACGAGCACCTGCACGCGCACCTACGATGTTTGATGTGTTTTTACTGTTATTTCACATTATTTACCTGGTTCACGCGGTTGCGACAAGAATTAGTCCAAAAATAGGGTTTTACTCCGAATTGAAAAAAGAAAATCAATATTACACATATTAGAGAACCAATTCTCATTTCTATTCTGTGCATAACTGATCAGTCACGTATGTATCACATAAACGCTTTGAGAGCAGCGTTAACAGTAAATAATATATTCCAGTAAACTTACGATCTTCTCAGTGTAACTGTTTGTGATCTGTTTCAAACGGAGTCGAGGATATTAGAGCACATCAAATAGAGTAATTTTAATGAAAACTCATTACAATAGAGAAGATTGCTTGATTGGCTACACATGTCTACTAAACATTGACGTCAAAATATCGCCACTTGTGGTCAACATTTCTTCCTGAAATCTCTTTCTGGTTCAAGGAGGAGGACAAGGTAGAATGAAAAGCGATCGATTATTCTTCATTTAGCAGCTGAATAGGGAAGTGGTTAATAGTAAACTTGAATAGTAAGGTTAAAAGTGATACTCAGCTTTTCGTACCTATTTAATCTTCTCCCTAGATCTCAGAAATAGAAATTTGTGCTGGCCTTACTCATGGTTTTCCCTCTGTGTGTAAGTTAGAGCATTAGGTATGTTAGTGAGGAGTGAGGCTGCTAACGTGAAATGATTTGTGGATTGATTTCAGTGTACGATGTTACCAATCATAAACGTAGTTTGCAATCCCTAAAAAAATTTGCGGGTCTCACAGTTCACAGAGTAAGTGAAAATATTGTCGGCATTCCATTCAAGCAGATGAATATAACTGGAAAAGTTGACCATAAACTTGACATGTTGTATGATGCGATTAAAGTATTAATGCATTTAAATTGGTACTTCTGTATGAAATTTAAAATTGAGGGCTTCCAAATCTAGTTTGGTTAATTTAGGGATAAATCGCAAAACTTTATACTAACTCCTTCCATATCCACTTTTTGTGGGAAGATTTCAAAATGTGGAGCCAATCGTGCCAATTTTGATGTCAGAAAAGGTGACGAAAGCACCAGGGTTGTTGGCGTGGTTGTCGTCGGGGTTGCCGGCGTCAACGGGACAAGGTCCGCGGTACACTCCAGGGGTCGCAGGATCCCCGTCGGGAGGCGACAGGCTGTCGAGCCACTGCATGTGGCCGCTTGCGTCCTCCCACAAGGAAATAGCCAGCACCATACCTCGCTCGAACGCAGCTCCCATCGAGTCTAGTCCCCCCTGCTCAGTGAAGTCGTTGTATTCACCGAAGAAGCTCTTGTACTCGTTGCAATAGCCGTCGGTGATGGAGTCGTAGTCTTGCGAGTATCCCCAGTTTGCTACTGGGTTGGGAATCTCTACGCCATTTTGAAACCACCTCCTCCTGATTTCAACAAGGTTTCCCGTGTCAGTGCCATCATCGGTGATGAATTGAGTAACAGCAGTGAATGGTTGTGTCGTTTGGAGCTCAAAGCTGGTGTTGTAACCCAGGAAGTAGCGATTATTTTGCCTGGCTGGACTGAATTCGCAACCCGTCTTGTCGCACAAGCCGTTGTAGTAGTTGCCGTCGTCTCCGTCGCCGCAGTCGACGCCGTAGCAGGCGTAGTAGCCGTCTGTTAAGCAGCCGTGGGTCGTGTACGTTGAGGCCCACCTGGAAAAACAAATATTTCTCTGTTTCTCTTATGATGAAAATCCAATGCATCGAAGGCTAATTGTGGGTCTTGAAAAAAGGGGATATTCCTCTGGCATGGTCCAGTCAGGGATGTGGCTATAGCACCTACGGGAATTAGCACTCCCTAGGGAAAATGTGAGGTCTCGAGTTGATGCTTAGATAGGTCTTCTTTTTTTATAAAGAAATTACATTTCTGTTAAGTCACGAATTTTATTTTTGCTGTTAACTGCAGTTCTATTTTTGAGCACTTATTACTTTCTTTTTCAATTTTTTCTTGTTTCCTAACTCTCCTTCTCAACTAAATGTTTTCATGCGTTCGTGTTCCTGTGCGGGAACACGCCTTGTGCATGGGATTCCGCGTTCTCTAAGCTCCGTTGGGCGAAAGGGTGGATGAAACTAACTTAAAAATAATTAATCGATGGATAATAAGTTTAGATTAGTTGAGTTTCTCTGTCTTATGTTTTCTGAATTTAAATCTTTTCGTGCCCTCTTCGCTCCTTCCAGTTTTTCCATCTTTTTTTGTTGTTTTTCCTCGTATCTCGTCTCCTTCGTTCATAACTTGTTTCTCTTCGTTGAAAAAGCAATTTGCTCATAGATTCCACGTTTTCCGTAGTCCATTCATAGTCTCATACCTTACTTCTTTGAAAATATCTTTGTGGGGCAAACAGAGTCATATAATAACAGCTAAATCACTACTCAGGGTGCTGGGACCCACCTTGAACATAGGTTTCCCGTTTCCTTATTTCCATACTAAAGGGTGCTTTCAACTCCCTCTCTGGAACACTTTCATTATTGCCATAGGGGCTGAAACTCTCTTCTAATCTATCATAATAGAATCTCTTCTATGATTGTGTATGATAACGCTTTTGATTACACCGTGACCTTGCTGAACAGAGCTGAGGACACCGCTATGTTACGAGATTCCAGCTGTCATTGTCGGAAATGTGCACTTTCAAATAGAACAGTGAGCTAAATTTTGGTTTTCTCCAGCAAGAAGTATTGATTATGTTAATTGGAATTTCATAAGGTGAGCCTTCAGGAAACTACGTTTTAACGATTTGCGGTAACAATTTGAACCTCGTGGTAAAAGTTCATGCTTTTTGATTTCAACTCAGAACATAGTGAAGAGAATCAAAAGAATTAATAAAGAAGCATGAAAAAATCTTCATTTTTCAGTCTCTGTTTATTTAATCTGTAGAAAGCTACTGTTGAGTAGTACAGCCTTTCATCAGGTACTGGCTCTGAGTCTTGGGAAAGAGCTTCAATAAAATTTACTGAACAGATATCTCGCGAACAGGTGACATCCAAAGACGCATTAATTAAACTAACCGGTTAAGTTCATAAACATATCTGTATTTGTAGTTTCAAGTCGGACGTTTTCTCAATTTTAAGTGATACCTAATTCTGCAAAGTGGAGTTATACATAAAATCATATTTGAATATTTCAAGACAAATGTTTTCTTTTGAATAGAAACTTAAGGGACGAAGAATGTTAGATTTATGCCATTTTTTTTCAATCATATGGATAGAAAATATTCAGATTCTCTTTTTACGATTTTGGCAAATAGGGCAAACTCTTTATTCAGTTGTGAGGCAAACGTACTTGGAGTTGTTTTATACACATAAAAATTTACATGCCGCACTTACCGGTTAGCTTCCACGATATCCATTTCTGTACAGCAGATTCCAAATTCCGTTTCACCCTCGGTGTGGATTTGCCCGTTACTGAATCTGAGATAATGAGGGCATTGACCATCACAGTACCCAGTTCCATAAGCAGCCCCTGCTTGATTGTCAGGAAACCTTGCCAAGCCGCCGTCACCATCCATTTCTGAGAAGTAGAGGGCTCCATTGAGACCGCACGATAGCGTTGACAGGTCAGTAGTCACGGAGAGCTCACGGTTCTTCAAATAGAAGAGTCTGTAATTATTGTCCTCCCCGATGATGTACACCCTAGCTCCGATTTCTACGCCGAACTCACTCTCGGTGTAGTAGTCCAGTCGTAAGGTACTTCCCTCAGTCGATACACCGTACCGGTTGATGTATTCATCTTGAGATATGCCGTCGATGCCACAATTCTGGGCACAAGCGGTCCCGTCGGGGCACAAGGTATAGTCCCACCCGCCTGTGCCCAAGCAGTACACGTCGTTGTTGGCCACGGACAAAATTCGACGAGCGCCAGCGTCCATGACTACGGCCGTATTTTCCGTAACGCAACCTGATGCATCACATGACTGGATGGGTAAGGGTGGGTGGTACTCCGGGGTCCGAACTGCGACTTGTTGGCAGTTGGCAACTGTCACCAGAAGGCAGCACAAAAATATGACGTGTTGCTTCATTGTCCTCAAGTTGAGCAATGTTTCCCAAGCTCAGATGAGGTTTAAATAGGGTCGTCCTTATCATAACAGCTGCTTCAGTTCTCAAGCAAGATAAGTCACCACCCTTGCCTCATTATTCGTACCACTTTTGTTATTGCTGAAAAATTAAAGATTTTTGTAAGAACTTCTAGATGTAATTGTTCAATTTGAAGCAAGGCGTAAAAAGTGTTCATAAAATATCTTGCGGAAAGGTATTTGATCATGAGCTTTCGATTATTATACCTAACATTCAGTGGGTGCAAAATAATACAACAAATAAATTGAATCGCCATATTTCACAAATCTAAACCACGTACAATTCCGAAATTTTTACTTTATATAAACAATAGTATGAAAAAGTTAATAATAAATCTAAAACCCACATGTATTTAATAGTAAAAATATATAGGAACACGTATAATAAATACGTGATTAAAAGTTTACAACACATTTCAAGATATACATACATTAATGGGTAAGGCACGGATGGTGCTACCTCCGCCGTTGAATTCCATTGAGGTAAGTGAGGTAGCGGCCTTACATAGCTTCTCTTGCAGTGCGTATCGGTCATACGCGACCGAGAACTCGAAAGTTTTCAATGAATAAATTGACATTGGTACATCTTACGATTACTGAATACTTGAAATTATTAGATAGTATTTCGGCGGTAACTGAGCAAGAAATGTTTGACAGATTTGAGGGGTGACTAAAATGTATTCACTCCAAGTGCTTCGTTGCGTAGCCGTTATTAATTATGACATCGAAACGTCTACCAGCCTATTACAAGTTTAGGGTGTAATCTTATTCCATTTCTCAATGCAAATTTCTTTGAGTTCAGTGTTATATGGATCTTTTTTCTTCATCTTCGGTTTCAATTCGCTCCACAAATTTTAGATCGGATTCACGTCCGAGGATTGACTCGGTCGTTCTAAAATGTATATCTTCTTCTTCCTAGGACATTTTTCGCTTTCGTTTGAAATGCTTTGGATCGTTGTCTTGTTGGAAGATCCATCCACGTTTCAACAAACAAGCTGAAGGTAGGAGTTGCTCTTTCTATTTCACGATGATTCCCTCCTTTGATGGTTTCTTCAATTATGTGAACTTTACCTACCCCTAATGAGCTGAAACATCCCCACACCATGGTTGAGCCACGTCCAAACTTGACAGTGGGTATGGTGCACTTTGGTTAATACTTTTTGTCTTGTTGCCTCCAAACATGGTTTGTGTTCTTTTCTCCCAAATGGTTCGAATTTGGTTTCATCTGACTACAGTACTGAGTTCTGAAAAGCTGCTGGCTTGTTCAATTAGTCGTTGGCATACTAAGTCTGGCCTAGACATGACGTTTCTGGAGGTGTCCTACGAGGGGTGCGGGAGCGAAGACCTTCACGGCGTAGTGCGATGCTGATCGTGTGTTTACTGGCATCGATTCCAGATCCCTTGAGATCATCTTTCAATTCTTCACAAGTAGTTTGAGGCCTGTGCACTACTGTTCGCACCAATTTTTGAACAGCGCGGTCGTTAATCTTCCGTGGACGGCCAGTTCGAGGCCTGCTGAGAGTCGTTTTCCTGCAGTTCCTCTTACGTATTATGGTTCCAATCGAGGCAGTATGAAAACACAGTTGTGCACAAATTTTCAGATTCAACAAATCTCCATTATGAAGCTCCACAATACGCTCGCTAAGGTCTTGACTGATGTCCTTATTCTTACCCATGCTTATGACCTTCCAGAACGAGTGCAGCTGTACCATTGACACGTTATTGAATATGAATGCTGACGAAAGTTCGGTTGCCAAATTGTGAATGTATTAGAACGTTCTGGAATAATCCTACAATAACTTTAATGTATAATATTGAGAAAAAAGTCGGGTATTGCAAACTTTTGTTGACGTATTCATGATACATGTTCCTATATGTTTTATCTATTAAATATTTGTGGGTTCTAGATATATTATTAACCTTTTTATAATGTTGCTTATACATAGTCCAACTTTCGTAATTGCACGTGGTTTAGAAATGTGGAATCTGGCGATTTAATCAACGTGTTCTATTATTTTGCCCCACTGTATCTGGTAAGAAAAGTGACGAACGTTTTGCCCCTTTTTTTATTCAAAAATACAAAAACACGCATAACTCTTATTTAGCTCTTATTGTACGCGCTCTATAAAGTAATATCATGACATACGGAGACATTGCAACGACTATTCTAAAAATAACTTCTTGCCCTATTTTTGCGTTTTACCTAATAATTTCAATGTTGTCATATTTTGGAATGATTTTCAAGGTGGGTATTTGAGATTAGCAAATGAATTTCTGCGCGTAGGCTCTCAGCGAGAATTTTTTTACTCCTGAATAGCAGTTTTGTTTTGTGGAGTGAAAAAATCGTGCTGTACAGCTGAGGATAGCATAGGAAAACGAAGCTTCTAAAAAAACAATTAACATTTAGGAAACGTCAGCATCACATCAAAAGAAAGCATCATTATGCAAATAATCTCGTTAGATTTGCGTATTTGAGTATGTCATTGGGACAAGCAGCTCCCGGGGGGAGGTACTAGGTTACTTCAGCTTTAGATAGGCAATGGTGGTTTTCCTATTTCATGCCCACCTGGCTTCTTTCAGTTTTCATCCGTTTTTCAACATCTTTTTTGTCCATTTTACTTACTCACCTCTTTGCGCGGGGTATTCTCCGCGGAAACATACCTTGTGCATAGATTCCTCATTTTTAAAAATGGTCCCTTTTCTTCGCTCGTTTTAGTTCGAATTTTACGTGAGTAGGGAGTTTTGAACCAACTAATCTTGAGTAACTCCATTATTATTATATTACAAGCCACCATGCATGTCAGGCACGGACACGTCGTGTGCGACAAGGAATGTTACGTAAAACATTTTACTCCCGAGTTATCTTACTCTTCGCAACTATGTATATCGCTCATTAGTTCTGTTTCACCAAGTTCATGTTGCTATTTTGTTTTCCGTTTAACCTCATTGATATTAGAGCTTTAATCCAGTTACCGAATTATCTTTTCACGTCTTCTTAATAATTAGCACTCCCTATTTCCAACGCTTTCCCTGCGTCTACTCATTAATGTAGTCGATAAAATTTGCGGTAATTTACAGATCATGCAGTTTTTAACATCAATTATTGATGGTCTAATGAATAACTAGTTGTCTGTGCGTGTTGAAAGAAAATTTCCATTGCGATTTACGTGAGTTATTGAAATGATGAAACACGTTTTTTGAATCCTTTACGTGACATAAGATAGGTATCGAGACCGTCGGTCGGGTCGGTGTGTCGGTTCGAGAAAAGGGGCTATCTTCTGCGCAGCTACCTTTCCGGGGCGCTGGCTTTCCGCTCAGCTGCCCTTCCTGAAGTTGGTGAGGGTGCCGCCTACGCCGTGATCAGTCCGTTGAAGCAACCGAAAATAAATTTCTGCTTGTGCTGAACAACGGCGGAACCGTTTGGAAGACGTACAATTTTCTATGCTGTAATCAGTCCGTTAAGGCTTTTCATGGTAATCAATTATTCGCCGAACTACGACAGTTGTCTTCCTTTGCGACAAATCTATTAAATAGTTTGCCCTCCCAAGGTGGTCCCTTAAACCCCTTTTAGGGCGAGATGTCTCATGGACTATAAGCCTGTACAAATAGGAAAAAGAACATTCTTTACATATTAGGATGTGAGGTGTTATTAAGTGATTCTTATTACAGTACCTTTTAAATACACATACATTTCAGCAAAGACAATAATCTATTTCTTTTGTTAAAATAGCGCGTACAAGCATGGGCAGCTGCATACTACAGCAAGAAATGTAAAATACTCGTGCTTTACTATAATATTGAATAGTACGGGAAAAAAATTAATGTTGAAACATTGAACGAAAATACAAATGAAACTTAAGGGCTACCTAAAGTAAATGTACGCGCAAACCATTAGAGTAGGCACTTCGAGCTAGGGGGGAATAACTCGTTTATTTTTCACTGTGCCATATGCTAAACACTTAAGGAAAATATTAACTATTATGGGTAACTATTGGATACTGGATTCGACACCACATGCGTTGCCTGACAATTGGTAAAAATTTAAAGTTGTTAGGTTTGTCCATCCCATGCAGAGCTGGTCATAGATCCTCTAAAATGAATCTAGATACGAGATACACGACCAAAATGTAACTAAATACTAGATTTTTTTCCTTTAATTTTCTCTGTCCCACTACTGAATCGTACAACATACATCAAAAACCCTTATGACACTAAAATAAACCGCAGGAGGAATTTAGCCAATGAAACATATAAAAAATATATCTTTACTCCATTCGTTGTACATCTTCAGCAATACCATAAATAATTAACCCAGTTAACATGAAAACTGGGCTGGAAAATCTAACTGCTGAGTATAAAGCAAAATTGGGAGCTTATTAATAATACATTATATAAAAAATTTGAATGATAAATTGACAATATTCAACTGTTCACACACTAGGGTGGTCGAACGTTGAGCATTCAACTCTTTATATCGTGTAAGGAATCTGATGTTGAAGCGATCTGATCTGCCAAAACATTTACTGAATGAAGTTCTCGTATTAAATTCAGTAAATGTTTTGGCAGATCAGATAGCCACAACATCAGATTCTTCACATGATACAAAGAGACTAAGAGTTGAATGCTCAGCGTCAGAGCACTTGATAATTATCAGTCATAATCCTTTCAAAAGAAGAACAGTTCTAAATCTAAGCAAACCCTAATCATAATGTGATGTTAACATCGTTGACCTACTAATCGTAATGGGAGCAGTTTTGATATTTAAACAAATTTATTGCTCCTCAGCAATACCAATCTCTAGAACATGGTATCCGAGAGCGATGATCTCTGAGAAGCCAATGTTAGGCCCCCGGCAGAAAACAATCTCTCTACTGGCACAGAAGAGGGCAGCGTTTTTTGTATTTGAAAAATACTCTTTATACAACTTTGTGATCTCTTAATACATGCAGGTCTTGCTTGTGGTTTTCAAGAAACGACAGCTGCAGATCTCGGATCACGCACGACTTTTTGATCGCTTGGAAAATTTATAGAAGTCGTCCGCATCAGAGGAAGTGCATTAGTGAGACGATACCTAGGGTTAGGAACACACAGACAGTTTCGGTAACCTATGGGAATGATAAGAATAAGATTCAGATCACTCTGTGCTCATATTATGACGAAATTTGGATAAACTACTGACTGAACGAAACCAAACGAACACGTTCCGTTTACGTTTGAACGCGTCACGCTGCCTAACATCATACATTCACACTCTGTGTTTATGCTAACAATAAACATACATGGACAACGGTAAACAGTAGTTAATGATTCAAACTCACGGAAAAATGATTAGCTTTTGATTGGTAATATGTTTATTTATTATTTAATAATAAGAATACTGAGAATTGAAGTTTGGAGTTAGTATTATTAATTTATTTTAGAGCCATTTTCTTGTTTATGCAAAAAATATGTAAAAAGTATCTAGTGCTTATAGAGATATTTGTGAAAGTGTCTAAAGATACTTGTATCTACAGAAGATACTCTTCAAATGTATCTAGATACTCACTTAGATACATAAAAAGTCCCTAAATCAGGACCAGCTCTGATCCTCGGCCATTCAAAATGGGGCCCCCAGAGGTACGGTTGAATTACTTCGGCTAAAGATGGGCTTTTGGAATTTTTAGCTTTCTTGCCCACTCTGCTTCTTTCAGTTTTCGAACTTTATTTGCTATGCCTCCATTGTCTTCTGTCCTCCTTCCTAACTTGCTGTTTCTATGCGGAAAATATTTTGCTTGTGAACACTCCTTTGACATAGATTCCACGTTTTCTACAGTCAGTATTAAATGGTCCTTTCCTTTCCTCAGTGAAAATAGAGCCTAAAATTAACTACAGGTTTTGGAATCATATAAATTATGAAATAAGTTCCACGTATTATTGGAGATTTGCTCTGGTGTTTTTTATGGGACTAAGCTACTGGCTAATTGTTTATGGAGCTTTAAATACTTGAGAATGTTGGTAACATTGATAGTAAATGTCTTATGACGAACATCACTATCAAGTTATTGCATTTTTAAACTTTTGTTTTTATAATAACGAATACAACAAACAAGTCATCCTTGATATACGCGTTTTTATTTCGTAGATTCACACTTTAAAAACTTTCTTACCTAATTAAATTGGGCTTTTGATTAAATCAAACTACTACGTCACCACCATCATTCATCACGGCCCCACGTACATGTAATGGAGACATGTCAGGTCGCTTCGACGAGTCGAGTGAAAAATTCATAAAAATTCTGGAAGGCTTTTGTGATGCATACCGAACCGAAGAGAACGCTTCACATGACTTGAATTTGTGGTACATACATAGAAAAAGCATGTATATGCTCGCTGTCTTTCAGAGAGTACAGAAAGTACACACTTAATATGTCGGTCACTCGTGATTTTGAATGGATTGTACCGTTGTGCGCGGATTCGATCAAAATTGGACTTCCATGAATTTAGAACATGTTATTTATCTGTCGTAATGGTCTGTATTTTGGGTCCACAAAAACGGTGCTTTTTGAAAATTGCTTTTTGGGGAAGAATATCTCGTTTATGAGTTACACCTATTTTGTCTATGGGAATTAGCACTCCCTGGAGGAAGATGTGAAGTCTTGAGCCAAAAGTCAGATAAGCCTCCGCTCTGTTGATATTGAATAAAATTTCGTTTTGTGACGAATAATTTTTTCGATTCACAGCTGGCTTTTTTCGGCTGGCTTTTTTAATTTCTGCTTCCACATTTGTCCCATTTCATAAACTTCTTTCAGTCATGCTGTTTTTCACGAGTAGGAAAACACCTGTATGTAGATTTTTCGTTCCTTTGATTCCTTCTATTGTTGCCTGTGTCTTTTTATTCTGGGAACATCTCTGTTGTGATAATGGAAGCCTAAATTAACGTATGATCTTATCTGTAGTAGAATATATAAAAGATACCCATTTCGTAGATACAACCATCGGTCATCCCAAGAAGTGATTGGTAGGTAGAATGAATGTCGTGGCACACAGCGATGAAATCATGCTACTTGTCTTCACAATGGCTAAAGTTTTAAAGAAATCGAATGGAATTAATGAGCAGTCGAGGATAATTTTTATCGTAATTTTTCGTGATATTCTGTGAAAATGAAAAAAGGACACACGTGGTGTGTAAAGGTATTTAAAGTCCTAGTGTATACTTACTGAGTCTATTTATTGATAAATTTTGTATTTTAATTTGTAGTAAAGAAGGGATTGCAGCAAGTTGAATAACGGGGCTGTAGCTCTGCCATATTTTAGTGATAGCTCTTCAGGGGGCGTACGATAGGCAATAGGTTTACTTTAGTTTGGTTTGTGTATGCGCTAATGTAGGACTGGTACCCCAGGAGGATACCGCTAGGTTACCTCAGTTGAAGGTGAGCACACCAGACTTCTTTATCTCATGATAAACTTTATCCTTTCAATTCTCATGTCTTCTTTGCCATCTTTTCTTTTTTTCCCTTTCTTTCTTGACTTGCTGTTTAAATGCATGGGGAATGTTGTGTGGGAACACATCTTGTGCATGGGTTCTCTGTTTTCTAAAGTCCATGCTAAATGGTCCCTTCTCTTCCTCTTCACGAGATCGCTTTTGTCGCACTCGGGGGTTTAAAATGAATGCTCAACAGCTGCAAATAGAGGACAGCGTTTATAGTCTTAGCGAACATGAAAGGGTTTTAAAAATCTAAAAACGTCCCATTGAAAAATCATTTTGAAGTTCTCGGCAAAGTCACTGCAAAGTTGAGGGAATCATCATGTAACTAAGCACATATGACATGATCATTCAAATGATTGACATTGATTCTTTGAATTATGAGGATATACTGTACGAATTAAATACGTCGTGCGATAGTAAAGCGTCTCAGAACTTGAGTAATGAAAACAGCTATTTGCTCGGTAGCACAAGCTTGTCATCAGAAAGTACAACTCTGGTGCGATGAGGAAATTAAGTTGAGGAAACGTTAGATCACCGTACCAAATTGCCGCGAGTAGGGAGCAGTCGCTTATAATTGAAGGAAAAATGTGTGGTTGCGAGCTGAGAGTGAGGTAGGTCTTCTTTTTGTGAAAAAGAATAGGTTTCTTGTTTTGTTACGGACCAACTTCTTTCGCTTCACTGTAGTCCTATTTTTCAGCAGCTCTCACTATTTGTTCACCTTTTGTTTTGTTTGAGAATTCCCTTCACAATTTATTGTTTCTATGCGCCGGGGATCTTGAGTGGGAACACACTTTATGCATAGATTTTTCGTTGCTTAAAGTACGTAGTAAATGGTGTTTTCGTCCATTTTTTGGAACGCCTTTGTTGCAGTTGTTGTATGCTGCTCAAACTAATCAATTCAACTAATCAGCTAATGATTGGATGAGTAAGAAGTATAAACTTCACGTGAATTCATTTTTTTCTCATTTGTTAGTGAAACAATTAACGTTGCATCAATTTCGCGATTAACCTTTGTTTTGAATCCGTTGCTAGGTATGCATTTATTTTGCAGAAATTTAGCGAAGCTAGTACAGTGCTGAGCGGAACTTCACCGGAGCCGAGTTCAAAACCTTTATTTGAATGCAGTAGAAAGTTCACCAACGCTTAGTTTAGAGTTTTGACAGGATGCCTGAAAAGTTTTCAGCTAAATTCAAATCATGACCCAGACATTGCGAGACCAGCCCCAGAATGACTTGAGAATGACATGAACGTCAAAAAGTAGCATTCACTTCCACAATAACAGATCTCAAGAGAGAGGGTTTGTAGCCGACGCTGCCCGTGTTTGAGGTGCCTCCGTAATCGCTGTCTGTCACCTAAGGTTCTTTTGTCAGTTTGAATCTCCAAGTGACGGTGCAGGTGATGCTCTATAAATGATTCGCTCCACTTAAAAATTTCTGACAGTTTCTAAGACTTCAGAAAATGAGAGAGGAGAATGGCGTAGAAGACGCAAACACCTCGGACGAGAGGTGCTGGACACTTCTCGTGGGGACTTCGAAAGTGGGATGGTTTTGTCATTAAACAATTAAGCGTAGCTTGAGAGATGTTAACAATTTTTCGTTACGTGCTTGGCTCATTTTGACATTGCGACACCATCATTCATTTGTTGCATATTGCTAAAAAATTACGAGGTGAAATGGTTCCGGTCCTAGGATGTCAGAAAGGATTGAGAGGAGTAAATGTCATAAATATATTGCATTGAGGGGAAGTTCTGATTTATTTTATTTGATTTTACCCTACAGTCGACTGATGTTGTATGTTCTCGAGCTTTCCTCGTTCTCTAATGCTGGTGTGCCTTTTTTACTTGATTTTTATAGTTCATTCGATCGCCTGCAGATGAATACTGTTAAAACACATGAGCACAGATAATGGAATTCAACTAAGTACTGGATCTATTTTAGTTTTATTTATAAGGTAGATGAGTTTTTGAGAAGCTGCTCGTGATCGAAATGCTGCAACGTGATGGCATTGCAGTGTTTTTTCGGAAGTATTACAGTGATGTATGTCATTGTGAGTAATCTTCTGTGAAAATAGTTTCGCTTCAGATGAGGAATTTTCATCATCGCATCGTTGAGCAAGCGTCAGTCTCATGGACCAAAGATGATGATCAGCAGTTGCAAAATGATCAAAGTGGACGCGCTGAATGTATTCTAATTTTTCTGTTACGCGGCATAGCTTTCTAGGTATTAAATTCAAATGAACTTCAATCTGAGTCACACTGAAATACGGTTGAAAATTTCAAGTTTAAATTTAATAAAGAAGGTAATTAATTTAATTTTGCTCGGCATTTGATCATTCGAACACAATTCTGAAATATCAGAATCATATTTTTGCCTATGAGTGAGGAATTAATTTTTTATTATGTATTTGAATTGTTAGTCATCAGTTTCTCCACAAAAATCCCGAACAAAGAAACTAGAGTTTCAACGACGAGCGTATACCTATTAATCAAGGTGTTTTATTTCGAACGTTCATATTCAATTTGGAATTGATGCATAAAACTGAAATGTTCTCATTAATATCGTGACTCGAAACGTTTCCATTATCTGCTACAATTGCTTTGAAGACGAAGTGCTAATACGTGGGCTTAATCTAATATTTAATCTACTAGCTTAGCTTGTGTCTTTAATTTTGATAATGAATATTCCGTTCTTCCGGTACGACCATGATAATAAAGTTACCGCTCGAAAAGTACTTCTCCAAGCTAATTTAATTAATTTTTTTCTATATTTTAATTATCAACAATTTTATTCAAATTCATTACTCCTATTCTAATGGATATGTTGACAATCAAATCATATCGAGTCATTTTATTGTCCGAATGCAAGCTGTGACGCTCGGCCGTCGAAGCCTGAAGAAACATCAAGCGAGCTTTTAGTAACGATGTTGTTGATGCCGGAACTGTTCAGTGATTGCTTCAGAAATTCCCTACAAAAACACATCCGGTAACGCTCATTGCGTCCTGATGTTAGTTAAAAGGCATTTGAAATACCAATGTACAAGATGAAATGTATCAGGCTTGATTGATTGGAATAATGCATCCTTTTTTAAAGCTGCGGTCCCTAGGAACCCCACACCTCTAGAGCTGCGGTCCCAAAGAATCTCACACCTCTAGATCTGCGGTCCCAAAGAACCCCACGCCTCTACAGCTGCGGTCCCAAAGAACCTCACACCTCTAGAGCTGCGGTCCCAAAGAACCTCACACCTCTAGAGCTGCGGTCCCAAAGAACCTCACACCTCTAGAGCTGCGGTCCCAAAGAACCTCACACCTCTAGAGCTGCGGTCCCAAAGAACCTCACACCTCTAGGGTTGATGTAGACAAGGTGCAAAGTCTGAGTTATGACATTTGTCTTCTCCTTACTATTCTCTTGATATTTCTCCCACTGATTATCACTTGTTCAAGCATTTTGAAATTTTTATCCTCCGTGAAAAAGTCGTTGAAAAGTATAGTTGAACAGTTTATTCGTGAAAAAGATAACAAGTTTTTCGAAGATTGAATAAATGCTTTAGAAAAAGATTGGGCCAAGGTCTTAGAGCAGGAAGCATCAAATTTGGATTCAAATAATCCCTATGAAACTACTATTTATTTATTTTTCAAATGCGATATTTCATACGGGACAACATAGAATTTAAGAGGTCTTCATTTCCTGAAAACTCATGTTTCGAGTTAGTTTAGCTCACGCTAAACTCTGAATGAGGAGAATCGCTCTTTCCTCATCTAAGTTTTAATATCTCGTTGTGTGATACGTACACATAAATACCTGGAATCGACAAGTAAAATCATTTCCCTTGCGTATACTGTGATATTTACTGGCTGCAAGATTTGCAGGGTCTTTTCTAGCCTTAACTTGTTTTGACTGCTAATTGCCGTAAAATTGGTCGACCGATTTACCTCATTGTTTAAAATGGATTTCTGAAATTGACTGTTGATACTCCATCTCAATTTAAGAAAAGTCACTTGAAGCAAAAAATTGTAAGCGTAGACAAATTCTCCCTGTCTTTCTGGATTCAGATGACGTCACGCTTTGACGTCACCTCGCCAAAATGCGCTGTAAAACTTCTTAATCTCTCCAGTGAATCTAGGTTTCAATAGATACATTTAGCTCACGTAACGTAGGCCTGAAAAAAATTCCAAGTAATTGAATGTACTTCCCCAAGAGCGAAATCAAGGCCTTCACCTGCCAGAGGCTCGATCATGTCGATGGTTGGACAATATAGGTTTATACCTACAATTTTTTCCATACATTGCAGCCTTTTTACAAGTAAAATACCATGTGTTGGCACTCGAGAGCGTTATACGAATTAAGTTTAGATCAGTGCATACTAAAGAAAGCTAACTTTATCTAGCCAAGCCTAAATTAGACCAAATTTATAAATAAAACGAATTCAAATGACATTTGACGGTAATAGGCTTTTACTCTACCTTTCTTGAACATGTATGCAATCATTTTCTTTTCATTTGACACTTTGACCGCAATGTGGATCACCGATGGTCACGGAGGGAATTTTATAATTTTTCTGACCCACCAGTAACTATCAAAGCAGTGAGGTTCCGAGCTACAGGTTAGGAAGGCCTTACTTTTGTTGAAATAGGATAGATATTTTGTTTTGTTACGGACGATCTTTTCGGTTCACTGCTGTTCTATTTTTCAGCACCTACTACTTTCTTCTTGAAATTTCATCTTGTTTCATAAACTTCATTCTTAACCTACCGTTTCCATGTACCTTGCGCAGAGATTCCATGTTCCCTTAACTACGTACTAAATAGTGCTTTCCTCCTTCCTCACTTTAGAACACCTTTGTTGCGGTTAAGGAAGCTTAAACTAACATCTAATCTAATCTATGGCATGTAATAATTGTGTTGAGTCAGAAACTTAATTATCAAAATATTTTATCAAACTAAATGACATGAACCAGTAAATGGCACGATGACATGAACCAGTAAATGTTAGCTATTTTCACAGTTGTTTGTGCAATTGAGTTGAAATATGAATTAAATATTGAAATCCAGGTTAATCCATCGCACTCAATGTGTTGAGTTTGATTTTCCTCGGTAATTTATTTCTCTGAAGTTGATAAGGAGAACAAATATCGTTCTTGATAGGAATATGTTGGAGGGCAACGTAATTTCGATAGTTCCTTTATGTTAATATTTAGGACCCCTCAAGGCGAATATCTGTTGTATTCATGGGAATTTGCATCCCCAGGGGGAAAACGTGAGAGATCAGGACCAGAACTGAAAGTTGGGAGGCCCTCCTCTTGTTGAAGTAGATTAGTCTTATTTTGTTACTTTTTTCAGCTCACTGCTACCTTTTACAGCCCCTAATACCTTTTCCATCTATTCTTGTCCTGTTTTATAGACCTCATTCCTCACTTTTTTTCTGCTCAGGGCATCTAGTGTGGGTCACACCATGTGCGTAGATTCCCCGTTACATTAACTCTATGCTAATGATGAGTTCATTTTCTTCTCTTAGTATTAACTTTGTAGTAAGCTAGTCAGACTTAAATTACCTTATCTAATCAAACCATAGACCTCTGGGACCCTCTGGCAGATGAGAGCATAGATTATGAACTCGAAGGCCGTAAATGGAACTGCGTATGTTTTTTTGTTGACTCAACGCGAGCTAAAAGAAACTAAATTAACTGCTTGGAAGCTTGGTACGTTTTTTGTTATAGAACATTTTTGACACGGTGATGTCACACGGCGTTGCAGCGTGACCATGTCACGCGTTACAGAGAGGATTTTTCAATGCGTAAAACTTTTTACTGTCTAGTGAGTTTTTGAGGTTGAAATTTACCATTATCATTTTTTCCAAAAACATGCGGAACATTGAGGCAAATTGGTCTAAGTTATTTTGTCTATAATCAGTCGGAAAGACCAAAGCAAAAAAACGCTTGAAAGTCCCGCACTATGCATGAAAAAAGATCTTAAATTCTAATTAGTTACAAATACGTGGTAATGAGTTTTAGGTTTTTATAAAATTAGGAGCTTTTGGAATGTTTGGGCCCTGCTGTAGTATACAGGGGCCTTTTATGAATTTAATCATAAATTTTACGTAGCAACCTAAGCAGACTTTACATGGCCTAACATCAGTTAATCTGACACAACCAAGCCTAGCGTGGCGTAAATTCATATACACTATTTTAATTCTCGATTACAATAAATTTTCGCACACACTTGAATATACACAATTTGTAACCAACAGGTAGACGACCTTTCATACTAACTAGTCCATGCTCATTAATAAGGAGTTCTGTCATAACGTAATCCAAATTTCCTTGAATTGATCTCGCGTTGACCCAGTTTTTGGTAAAGGAATCTGTATATGGTAATATCAAGCGCGAATCATTTAATCAGCAGACGCTGCAACAATTTCTCGACCGTAAAACCAACAGTCATGCGAACAGCTTTGCATTAGTGCTTTCCCAGGATGCTGGCGCCTCCTCCGTTTATCGCGTTCAAAACTCTCCTCCTCAGAGTGAACATGAAAGCTTGTGCTATAATATGCCAACGTAAATAATCGTCGCGTTTTTCTCTCTAAATATTACTTACGTTTTATTAACCAGCATGCATTTCCTCACCATTCGCGAGCAAGAAATGTTTACCTTCAGAGGCCTGGCTCCGGTTCGTCCAAGACCTGCATACTTATAAAGCTGGCAGCATTTGGTCGGCTTTTCGATGCTAGAAATGGCAACGAACAGCGCGCATGCCGCTGGTAGCCAAGCAACAGCACACAGAGTCCGCTACTAAAGTGACCGAGCTCTCAGCCCCAACCAGGTTTTGAGCTCGTGAGCCGCATAAATTTAGACGAGAATACAACGCGTACTGGGGTAAAAATTCCCTGTAATACTCTACCGTCTGACCTATATTTTCCTCTCGTTGCATTCGTTCGTTGCAACTCGTCTTGATCGAATATTGCTGTACGTGAGCGTCTGAGAGTGAGTGCAGTGCGTTGAGTGCAGGAAGATGATTTTTAAATGTGTGCATAAGGCTCAGCGTAGTATGCTGACACGATATTACTGCTAAATGACATGACATAGGAATCGTGCTAAAATGCTGCGTATAAATTGTATGAAATGATATTCATGTAGCGGCTGATGTCGCGAACATAAAGTGAGTCAGCCTGATTGCTCTGTAAAACTGTATGATCCCTTGATTAATACCAATCACGTATAGCGTTCTAACTTGAACATTTTGAGTCCTTGCACCGAAAAAAATATAAGTACACGAAAATCGAATAGAAATGTATACAAATTTGTTACTAGTTCCTTTTCTAATACTGCTACGGAAATCCTTTAAAACAAATAACGCATAAACAGGGACGCAAAACCTCCAGAAGCTAATAGCTGAGTCCGGAGTCGAGCGAACAGAAACGTCCCCTTGTTGGTCTTTTCATGGGCCAACATTCTCGAGTTTAATTTTCGTCGAATATAATTGGGACGAAATGATGTTTATGACGATATTTCATTTAAATACTCAAATTTTGGAGTATCACTGGGAAACAATGATAAGTCTGGTAGCCTTTATTAGAACATGGATCCAGGGAGTATAAATGGTTTTGTTTCAGAAAGATCAAATGAAATAAATTCTCGGTTGCATGCCGGGGAAAATTTTTGATGCGTTTTGCTATGGAAGTTTATCTCCTATGAAACGGTTCAATACTCACTGTAAGAGCAATTTATGTAATTTTGGCAATTGATGTATCACAAGTGATACATGAAAATAGTTTCTCAAAACTGTCATAACGGACTCGTTTGAATATAGTTACTTGTGGGCCCGAATTAGTTTAGGAACTTCAAGGGAACTCTCTTTTGTATATACGGAAAAATTGATCACCAGCGATTGAGATGTTAGGTAAATAATATGTGAAATTGACCAGAGAAAAGTTGTAATTAGCAAAGAAGGATCGTCAAGAAAATTGACCTTTAATCAGTTCAATTGTTCAGTAGATAATGTGTGAAATTGTCGAGGAAAAGTTAAGATTTGATTGAATGAATATAATGAAGCTAGCATGCAATTATATAAAGCAATTTTTGCAATTCGTTTACTATTCGTTTTCAATTGAAGATGGTAAAAATTGCTCTCAGATTAAGAACATAAAACTACATTAAGTACCAAATAATCTTACATAGTATTCACCAAAAAAATATTTAGAAATCCATCGCAAGCTCACTTTATGATATTACGTTTACAAGATCAATTCGCTTTTTGCTATTTTTTACCCATCCCTAATGCTTTCTCGATCAAAGGCACTTGCCTTTGGCTCTTCCGCACTGTTTTCGCTTTGATAGCGTAGCCGGCATGTTTCTTCGCTAACTTAACATTAATTTGCTCTCTGCTCACCATGTTGAAGATGAAAGGGCAGTCTGCTTCTGACGGGTGATTGCATGAGCGAGGTAAGCCGCCACTGCAAGCTTTCATGAGCAAAACAAAATGGAAGCACGAATTTAATTTCCTTACTGGAAATTCGAGTCTTAGAATACGTTTTTATGCAACATTCTAAGGAATTATAATTGTATTACAGCACACCGTTTTGAATGGTCCATTTTTGTTAAAAAAAAAGTATTCCACTTTGTATGTGATGGCTTTTATGCGCGTTTGGATATCAGGAAGATTTCGAATTTCCATTTGTATTAAGTAGCTGATATCTATCGCTGCAGTCATTAGCATACCGTGACTGAGCAGTAAAATGCAATCAACACGAACTGGGCTGGAGTGCTTCGGTCCAATTCGTTCTCAGCGTATTTTATAGCGCAGGCATGAATTCATGCATACTGAGAACGGTAACAGGATTACTTGCGAAAAAAACAGAGTGTTTGCAATCGACGAGCAACAAAATGCAAATATGGGACACAATAAAACCGGGGTTAGTTTCATCACACGAATGTGTTCTCTTACGACAAAATTTTCCTCTAGCGCAACGGCTTAACTTTTCCCTCAGAAAAATTTGAATGCTCGCAGGCATTTCGAATGCAAATTGATGAATTTCTGTTTACTAACCCCCAAATTATTGGAAAAATCCTTGACTTGAAAAGGGTAAAAGATTGAGAAAGAGAAGAGTGGAGAAGAAGCGAAGTGACGAGAAGAAAAATTGTTTCAAATTGATAAGTGTTTGGGTAGCACGAAGTAATAAAAAATGCTCTGCCCATAACTTCTGATTACGAGTTTTTTTCATTCGAAATTGATGTTTCTCTCTTAGGCTTGCTAAATAAAAGACAAACCTGAAGCTACTTGCTTCAAATACTAGGAATTGGAGTGAATACTTATACACTTACGCCACAATAAAATCTAATGTTAATCACTAATCGAGGGACGTATTAAACATTCTTAACATTAATAGGAACTCCGTAGTAAGTTCGCTGTATGGAAGTTAAGTAAGGAACGAGAAGCACTATGAACCCGGGTGTACAAAATTATCGTGGAAGGACATTTTCTGTTGTCCGTATCAAGCATAATAATTATCAAGCAACCACATATGAACAAGGGCATGCAACGTTTATAGAACATTTTCTCATCTTTACATGTCGTTCACCCGTGAACAAAGAACCCAATCCTCAGTAAGGTGTTACCCACAATGAAATTGCAAAAACATTTTGAGGTATTCATAATAGCAAAACCATAAGCGAGAAACCCTATCCTCCGCATGGCTTTAGGTTAAAATTGTAGAGCTTCATATTGTAAAATCACAAGCGCGAAACCCTGTTCTGAACAATGGAGTGCAAAATTCTCAGCGAAAAAAAAATTGTTCTTCATAATGTCAAACTCTTCATAATGTCAAAATCTTGGGCGAGAAACTCTATCCATAGCTAGGTTACACAAAATTCAACTGCAAAATCATATTGTGTTCTTCGTTATAGCAAAATCATGAGCGAGAAACCCTATTCCCAACAACGTTAACGAAGCATGCTTTGCTCTCGTCCTGCGCCATTAGTAGGAACGTGTGTGGTGCAGACGAGGCGTCACTCGCGTCCAACTAGCAATTTGGGTCGTGAATAATGTGAGGTTTGATCTGATGAAAGCGATTACGTCTCTGGAGTAAAATATTCACGCAGATCTGCGGAACCCAATTTAGTCGTTTCCTTGCCTCATCCGGAGGAATAAATTCGCTCCGGATGAAGGAAATGGATTTCTTGTGTTCAGACATTCCAAACATTTTAGCCAAGACATTGAAATTTGCTCGCTGGCGGTGTTCTCAATGGTATATGTGTACTAAAGCTAGTTATTGGTACCCTAAATGTGTCTCAAACAAAAAAAATAACATCTATCTTTAGTGTTTTTCGGGATTTGAAACGCCGCTGAACTTTTGTCAGAACATGACAGCCAATTTTCGCAGATTAATCAATTACCATTAAAATTCTTCCTAGAGTCGTAGCTTTAAATAATTATTAAAAACATCGGTATACTTTCTTTCTTTCGGTAAAGCAGCAGACCTGAAATGACTGGAAGTATAGCAGGATTGTTCCAAGAACTTCATGCATTCTAAAAAAAAATGTAGTTTCTGTTGTCCGTAAATCGTGTCATGAGAAGCACTGGAGGCTGCTGTGCGAAAGTAAAAACTTTCCCATTCGCTAACGTATTGTTCCATAAAAAATGACTATTAAATTGAAGTATTCTCGTATACATGAATTGGACAAATGCTGTGGATCAATTAAATTGTTCGCGTAAATTTTTGTGCGGCTTACCATAGGAAATGCGTCTAGTTTTTTGGGTGATATTCCAACTTAGCGACTAACATGTCTCTGGGCGGTATTGCACTAGCTAGTTGACCATTGCTATTTTTAGGCTAAGGGTTTTTAATTGCGTAGTCTTAAAATGACGTACAGAGTATAAGCAGGCGTGACCAAAAAAAAAACCGCGAGGAACATATTCTTGCTCACAATACAAGGTAATCTTCAGTACTGGACGTGATTTTGTAACATTGATGTATTTCTGTCACTCAATGGTTCTCTGATTCATCTATTCAGCCTCAGTTTACGTATACGATAAACGTATGACTAAGCCCCCAGTCACCTGACTTCATCTGTTTTCACCAGATGCGAATAACTTTATTTTAATACGTCCTACCAGCCTCAGCCCATCATTCAAGCGTATTAAAAAGTTCTAATCGATCATGAACGTGAGTACTTTCCAATTCCTTGTTTCATCGAACTCTGTCTTGCTAACCTGACTGTTCAAACGAATCCTCTCTGAAACGTTCATTTTTCTTCTTTTTCGATATTCTCACAGCCCACACGAGGATAACAAGCGAATCGGCTTCAACAATACACCACATAGTTTGAAAGCACATGTCGATTTGTATTATGTAAATTTCAGCTAAGAAAATAATGGCGAGGAATAAGGCTTTGGTACGTGCCATTTTATTTTAAAAAGATTTACTTTTTAAATTGAATTTAAAATTTAACATTTTAGCCGCTGCTTCAAACCCCGTTGATCTGCGCATTATGGAATCTTTCTATATTTTACAGCGAAAGCCTTTTTTAAATGACTCCCAATCCGCATTTCCTTTGCAAATAGTTTAGGGATCTTATTTAGTTTCTCCTTACTTCTGCGTTTATTTTTGATATTTTCAATATGTATAAATTTTTTGAGAGCATTTTGTTGAGAATGACTCATTGAGTCGAAGCGTTTAATTTTAACAGCTCCGCTTTTAAAATAAAATGCTACGAATCAAAGCCTTATTCCTCGCCATTATTTTCTTACCATGTAATTTTCTATATTGGCGAGGATGTTATTATGTCATTGAGCTAATTTTTCATATCCCACTCCAGGAGAAATATCATGTTGTTACGCATGTTCGCCTCATTTGTTGATTTTAAGATTTGAAGTTTATAGTTTTCCCTCATGTCTAATTTTACACAAGACACACCGTGACGCTGACGCTCAAATTTTGCTTGGTGGTAACAGGACCCGTGCCAGCCGAAATGGCCTGTAGCTACGTGCCGTGAAATTGTGTGTGTTCAGATCAGCAGACCTTGAAAAAAGTTCTCTTCTTTCGCGAATGCAATATATTGCGGCAGCCGCTCCATTGCAAAATTTTCGGACTTCAGCGAAATGGTCATGAAATATTACTCGTTTTTCATGATGGAAGTGAAATTGAAACGTTAAAGTTCATGTCTCATGTACTGTATATTTATAGTTTTAATAACTGTGAGAGGACAAGTCAGTCATGCCCGTCAAATTGACATTACTCATGTTCTGTCCTTCGGAATTTTTACTATCACCAATGTTGCACATAAGCGATGAGCGATTCCTCGTAAAATAGGACTGGTAAATACCTGACCTAAAAAATTGACTGTTATTTCAGCGTCCTAGCAACGGTTTTTATATATTGGGAGGATTTTTAAATTAACGCCAATTTTCAATTGTGCCTCCACTGTTTTGGGATATTTGCGTTACTACACGAAATCTTTTCAAAAGACTGAAAATATTAAACTAAAAGTGAGTAACATTAAATTTATTGTCTCCCTAACTCTTCATATTAAAATAGAATAATAGACTATCATTCCATGCTGCAAACTTGCGAACAAAAATCAATATTAACATTAACAAATGCACCTATTCTCAAAGACTTCCACAGCTCCGACTCCTCAGGGGGATACAAATACTGAATCTATGGGAATTAGCGCTCCCAGGGGAAAAATGTGTGGGCCCGAGCTGAGAGTTAGGTTGGCCTTCTTTTTGTTGAAATAAAATGTTTTTGTTATGTTAAGGACCACCTATTCTCGGTTCACTGCTGTCCTGTTTTCCAGCACCTACTACTTTCTTCTTCATCTTTGATTTTGTTTCATAATCTTCTTTCTCAACTTACTGTTTCTGAGCCCTTTCTGCATAGATTCCGCGTTCCCTTAATCCCATGCTAAGTGGTGCAATCCTCCTTCCTCTTTTTGAATTGAATTTGTCACGGATAGGGAGACTTAAACTAACTAATAATCTAATCTAATTTTCCACAGCTCCGATGTTGGTTACGCACACTAGATACTAAGAAAATGTTGCGACATCTTTGTGATATAAACAGTTAGCCAATTGCCTCAAAGTGTTTTAATACTCTTCAACGTATGGTAGGATGGCATCACACAATTTTTAACGAAAGGAATACCCAAACAATGCTGCCCGAAACTGTTTCACGGAATCTCACAGAATTACAATGCGAATGCTTTCTGTATAGCATGGAAGGCTGTTACCACTTCACAATATCCTTTACTGGTCACCGTCTGTAACTCTTCCCCGAATATTTTCGTTGTTGTTCAGTGACAGGGGCTTGTAAATAATTGTTGCAGAATATTCTCGCAGAGTTACTTCAGTATCCTTTTTTGCTTGAATTCGATAAAAGACCGGTGAAAAGAATGAATGTCACTGTTCCTGAAGAAGATCCTTTTTAAGATAATTCAAATTGATAATACTGTTTGTCATAAGGGGATTTTATCTTTCAACCATGACCAGGTAAAGGTAATCAGCGAGCTCGTTAACACATTGGTCGCGATATGAGCCACCGAAGTACACGGAGGAGATTTTAAAAATGTTGCTGATTAATCAGTAGTCACAAGTTCAATGTCCATAAATGCTTAAAATTAAATGAAGGCGCAATCCAGTCAATGTTTGATATTTTCAAGATGCTTACTACTGTTGACTCTAAATTTGAGTTGAACATTGTATTTCAGTTTAACCCATGGGGGTCAACGTGCTGATTAGTAGCAGAATCAGAAACATCTACGCCGCTGCATGCCTGTGGCACGCTGGTGACAGGTGTACTTGGAAAAATGGGAAAGCCTGCTTCTATTCTACAAGACGGCCCCTGCCTCCGCTCATTTATTCCCAGCCTAACCAATTGCGAGTTATTGCTCTATTTTAATGCCTTCCTATTCTATGAAAAATTGACGTCGGAGAGGGCCTCAACAATGTTTTTATTTTCTTAGTGTAGGAACGGGTCATGTTTTTGTGACTTTTGAATGAGATTTAATACCGAGATTTGGAGTTGTATTTTATCGAAATAAGTCACAGCCCCAATAACGCTTGAAAGTAGTTTTGTGAATTTGAATAACCTATTTGTTAACGTACCTTTACATGGTATTCATAAGAAATTATTCCATAACTTTTCTGAAATATTTTTCACAAGAACATTTGCAGTCCACGATAACCAGTGGAATATATCCATATTTCCTGTAGATTTTTCTGACGAGCAAAGCTCCAGGATGAAGTGTTCAAAATGACACACGTTCTCTAGAAAAAGGATAGAAACTGTAATTCTCAGCGTCCTTTTAAACAGAGAGATACCGTTAGCATGAGACCAAAATTAGTTCAACTTCTTGCTTAACTGCCATGTTTTACAGGAGAAATGTTAGCTTCCCAGCTCCGTATATCTGTTTCTGGACTCCGTGGTAAAATGAGTGTTCGCACTGAGGAAGTCTTCTTGGACATTTTTTCTTTCTCAGAAAATTCGTGGCTCCCAAGACCGTCCTCATATAAAAAAATTGTCGAGCTAACCATCGGTAATAATGGACATTTTCAAAACACATAAGCTCGTCAAAAAGCGTGCATTCGAACAACTTAGTTCATCGCTGCTCAAGTTCGATAGCTCGCATTATTTTTTATAAAATCTATTGACACATCTAAAAAATATCTAAAAATGAATAGATTTTATTAGATCCCTTCATTGATTTTAATTAGGCAAAATAATTTTGAAGTCTATGTATTTAATAACGGCATATTCAAGGTTTGAAGCAAGTTGTTGAACATACGGACCTTTGACGTGAGTCACGGATGCATAAGGGTACCGTTGACAAAGAAACACAGTCCACGTTTTGGTCACTAGAACGTTCATGGTTCAGCAAATTAAACAGGAATGCATACTTCCATCTTAAAATGACACTCTTTTCAATGCGAGGCATCGTTTGAGTTAGGCAATTTGCCTCATTTAATTTTATTTCCTGAAGAGACCTCTTTACGATGGAGCCAGAATCGTGAACCTAAAGCGCCGTAAGTTTTCGTATTAGTATCGCAGTTGCCGTCTGCCTGCCAACTGAGATGGCCTGGAAATGTTTAGTCATTTCCTAGCCTGATATTCAGGTAGCCGACGTGAGGGCTTCTTTAGGGCCTGGCTTCAGCTGTCCGGCCATCCACTTCCCTCTAAATAAAAGCTACGTAAAAGAAATCGTAAAAACCCCGCGCAAAACGGGCTCTCCTGAAAATCCAACCGCTTAAATCGGTCGAGCCTCAGCTGGATTTTTTTCCCGCGCATCTAGGAAGACCATTTTTAGTGAAATATTTTGAGGTGATGTGAACATGGGCTACTGAAACCTTCAGGTAAGAAAAATCGCTTCTGTCAAAACGAGGAGAAATTCCGATGATGAAAAATATTCGGCGCGTTACCCAGACACACACAAGTTATCGATCGAAGAGCTCCGCTGTCGGCCATATCGACTGGTTTTACGACGCAGGACTGCCTTATTGCTTATTCCAGAGGGTTTTTGTTTGGATGTTCAGTGATATGAAGCGTGTCTTGTTCTCTTACGACGAGCAGTTAATGGATTTGTTGAATTTAATGCTCACCTCGGCAGACGTGGGTTGTTAGAGCATGGATGTAAAAACTGGAATAGGATTCCTCAGTTTTATTGAAATTTGCTCATCTGAATAGAATATTTTTTTCACAACTCTCCCGTATGCGCTCCGAATGCTTGAAATTAAAACTTTTAGCACATAACCTTGGATCATTTGGCCATGGTGGTAACGTTTAGGCCTGTTTATTCTGCAAAATTGATGTTGTTTTTGAACAACTTGGAGATAACTCAGCCCACGCAACAGTTATTATGTGACGTATTTCACCTAAGCCTGTAATTTTATAACATATTTTTGATGTTTCAAAAATCCTTTGGGTCAATGTCATTTGAAAATTCCCAGTTGCTTCTGGGTCCCTTACAACCACTTTCAACATGCACCGCTGGTATTCCTGAAGAGTACACGCTGCTCCGTTCATTTCAGACTGCTACTCTGCCTGCTGTGTGTGCTGATGGCGTCCAATTGCCGCGGGGAAAACAGCGTGCGAGTTTTGGATAAAGACTTAGCTGCAGTTAAAGTGCTCTGCAGCGCCATATCCAAACGTAACTTACGTAGAAAAAGAGGGTAATCTACTTTCAAGTTTTATTTCTTCTAAGCTTGAAGTTCGCTCTTGCGCATCAACTCTCGATGTTTCATGTTCGCGTATTTCCGATGAGCACTGATAAATTCGCGGAAATACTTCTTGTATTGTTTATGCGTCTTCTATGAATGATCAAGCTAGATTGAGTTAACTAGAAGCCGAAATTAAATAAACTGAAAGCCTGTACCTTTAATTTCAACTATGAACTCTTTGGCAAATCTAATGCGTTGGAAAAACTTTTCTTCTTTGTGGCATTTTTCATCGACTCTTGAATTTTGCATTATTTCGTGAAAGTAAGCTCCAAACGAGCGTATGAAGTCAGCTGGCATTTTTATCTACAGGATGCTCTCAATTTTTCATTGATGCTTCCTGGGGGGAAGCATTGATGAAATAACATTTGTCAAATTATACGAGAATTAAACTCTTCTTGTTCCAGTGAAAGGATATTTGCGCTCGTTATTATTATAATATACGGTGTTTCACCACAGAAGACGCTAATATTTGCACTCAATGCAGTCATTGTAGCCAAGAACTTTTTCTTCGCAGCCGGTGCTCCGCGCAGACACGGTCAGCAACGTGAATGCGGGGTTGATTGACGGTAGCTTGCACCGATCACTGAGGCAATTTTTAACAGGGTAGCTGCATGCCGTTTGTCAGTGAGTGTATTGGATTCCTATTCTTCTGTTTTAAACTTGAGCGACATCGAACACGCTAATCGAAGTTTTCGCAGCGTTACTAGGCTTTGAGATTTCTTTCCTCTGCCTTATCATGAGGCGGCGAAATCCGTTCGCGAAACACCACCACTAAAGAGCACAAGGCATGAGATCGAAATCTGCGTTTCTTGGAGGTCCTGTTCATTCAAAAGATTACCTCTAAAATAAGCACCTACTTTTCTTCCGACGCAATTAACCCTTCAGGAGACACAGGATGTATACTAGGTTTAATTAAATAATGTTCGTTAATTTGAATTCATTTTGCAATTTTTGGGAAATCTAATACGTAGAATGAAAAGAAGAGGAGAACATTCTTTTAATTACAAACGTTTCGAAATCTCCGATTCCATCCTCAGTGCTGTAAAACGAACACAAACAACAATCAACAAATTACGAAACTATGAGAAACTAATGACAATATACACACATCAAAAAATAGCTACGCCTAACTATTAAATACTGAATTTTTTTAAGCATTCGAAGCCATACGTACACATGCACCTGAATTCTAGCAATGAAACAAACACACAACAACATCTGCACGAAGAAGTAGAACTATACACTGTACACATACACATCCGAACACACTTCAATTTTCTCAGTTGGGGCAATATTTAATGTCATTGCACTTTGATCATGATTTAACCGAGGTCTATGGGTAAAAAAATAAACAAAGATTCCAAAATTCTAAGGTCAAATTCATCTGTAGTTCTAGAAAGCGTGGAGAAATTAGAACTTTTAAAAAGGTTGTTCGAATTATGGCAATAATCCCTGAGAGCTGACTGGGAGGGAGATGAGTGTGGGCGGCCGGTTTTACTGGATTTACCAGAGTGTTGGCTGTGACGAGCAAGCTGCGGGAGTGCTGTACTTCTAACACACTTTTTAGGGTGTTGTACTTGTTTAAGATTCGTTTATCCTATACTTTGTGGGCTGGTGCCCCAGAAGGGATATTGTAAGGTTACCTCAGCTACACACATGCCTTCTGGACTCATATTTTTAGTGCCCGCTTTGGGGTTTTTAGCCTTCATGCCATATCCACTGTCTCTTAACTTTTCTTCCTCTTCGTTCCTAACTTACTGTTTCTATGTGTGAAATTTCCTTTTTGAGAACACACTGAGTGCATAGATAGCCCTATCTCAACAGTCAATACTAAATGGTCCTTTCTCATCGCTCTGGTGAGATTGCCTTCGTTGTGGCAGTGGACTCCCATACTGATCAAATGATAATGAAAAACAATCGGGCGTAGATAATGATTTTGACTGTTTTTTCTTTACATGTTATTCTTTCGTGAACAATTTTTTCTCTATTCTCGATACTTGACCCACTCAAGAGGGTAAAATTATGGCATCTCCTGGAAATTAGCACTATCAGGGGAAGATGAGAAGTCCTGAGTTAAAAAATAGGTAGGCATTTCATTTCAGGCCGTTGAATATCTTTTCCTTTATCTGTTATGTTCCATCTTTTCTCGGTCCACTGCAATGTTTTCTGGAGCTTATTACTTTCTTCTTCATTGATTCCTAATTTAATTACCATCTTTCATCATTACTGTTTCTGCACGAGAACTAATCGAGAGAACACATTTGTGTTTGAATCCTCGGTTCTTTCAAATCCTTTCTAAATGGTGCCTTCTTCCTTCCTTTCTTGAAAGACATTTTATGTGGCTTGTCAGGGGTCAAACTAACTCATTATAGTGCATATAATCAACTCTACAGATTTACAAATTTAAGAAGAGATTCATGTATTTAACGCATTATTGGAAAGATTAAAATCCTTTTTACATTTTTACCTGTTTTAGCATTATCAACGTACGATAGTAAAAAGTTCGTTGTGAAAACTCTTTGATTTTTAATGTTTGTGTAAAATTCAATGACTTGTTTTCTTACCGTTGCATGTCTATTTCAAGTGTTTTTTCTTTGCGTCCTTAGTCTATTCATGCGCGTAGTTTTATGCGTGTGCTTTTTTTTCACTTGGTGCTTTAACGATACATTAGTGATGGTTCCTTTCAGCCTGAGCTTTAAAATCATGAACATTTTAGCGTAGAATTTTTGAAAAAAGTCATTTATTTACTGTGAGTTACATTATCAGATAACCCTTCAAATTTTAACAATCCCTAAATCTGCCGTATTTTGGATACCAATATAGGTTCTCCTTGATTCTGACTGACATTTAAAATCAAACCGTTTTTTCTTTCCAGAATAATTCGGTGCAACGCATGCATCGGTATGTACAATCAAATGTGAGTAGAACATGTTGTTATGCTATTAATCATTGCTTGCTGCTCGAGAGATGGCAACTAAAAATCAACATTAATCTCTGATTTTCCTTCGTATAAACTGTTTCAGTTGCTTCAATACGACATATTATTGCTGTCTTGTGTGTGGGTCTCATGCTGCAAAATGAGCATAGTAATATTCCACGAGAAGGTCAAACAAAAGATCAAATTACTTTCAAGCAATGAAGCAGAGTCGAGAGAATAGGTATGCTCATGGGTCTTATCGATGTTCTCGACCGTGTAGAATCGTTCCATAACATTCCAACATTCCCTGCTACGAATATCTGATCGACTTCTGATCTATTTGGACTTTGCATTTCATACTTTGAAATTTGTTTGACGTTGTTGTTTTTCTCCGCAGTAAATTTTAGGCATTAAACAAAAGGGACAGCATGCAATACTAAGGCTGCTTGCTCTGCTCCAGTCGAAGTTTTTCGCGATATTTCTTAGTTATGCACTCGTAAAAATGCAGATTTGTAAGCTTGGCTACGGTATTTAAAACAAGCAAAGCCTGGTTTGACGAGGAATCTGGAGTGGAAAATCAATCAGTATGCTTTGTCATATCAGGACAGCTGATAACGTAAGTTTTGCTAAGTGAACTTCCCTAAGGTAAGTGCTACAGCCCCTTTAGCGTACCCAGCTTACACTGGGTTGAGAACGGCCAGCTTTACTACCATGATAAAGTAAATTGTTTGGAAATTCGGCCTCTAGGAAATACTGTGCGCTTCACAATTTGTCGCTAACATTGTACTCGTATACAGGCTACAGTTTTATGATATCCAATTGCCTGGATATATTTAGGTGGCTCTCAGAGAAGCAGTTCTGAAACAATAATGGCAGAGTTGACAGCCAGCCCATTGGTTGTCGGGGTTGGATTTGCCCTGTACCAAAAATTCCCATTCTTTTAAAAAGTTCCGTGTTAAGATTTTTGTTTCTCTTGAGATCATTCCTGAACAATACGATAATTCTTGCTTTATTTCTCGTTTCCCGGTAGCTGGAAACCAAATCGCTGACAGGAATACAAAGCCAAAATATATTTGGTTCGGTCGCTACGTGAGTGGCGTTTTTCTCTCCAAAAGGATTACTATGGGCTCAAAAGTTGGGCCATAATCTTCTCTGAATCACCTTGGAAATCTCCTCGAACTTTCTCCTCGTGTTCCTGGACTCAGATGGAAAATACCGTGTTATATGAATTTTGTTTTGACCAGATGAATTTATCGTAAAAAGGTTTTAGGGCGAGAGTCTGTTCCAGAGATTTATGCTCAAATCGTGGAAACGTTCTTGAACGGAAGTGCTTTGCGTTAGGAGTTGCGAATAGGGCGAAGTTCGGCCGAATGGGAGTAGCCTATCATCGCGGCCTCTTATTTTTTAGTGCGGCTTTTACAGTTGTGTCATTCATTCTCGTCGAACTGACAGGTTCCTATCAGGCGTTTCTCGTACTCAATCCTCAACACTTTGACTGCGATGGGGTAAACTAAAGTTCAATATTCTACTCAAATTCAAAGTCAATTGTACGGAGTAATTTTGAAAATAGCAAACATTAAATGGATTGTGCCTTTATTTAGCTTTGATTAAGTAAGAAATTTGAGTTTATGACTGTTGGCCGGCCACCAGCATTAAAAATTCCTTCTGTGCACACCGGCGGCTCCTATCGCGACCTGCGTGTTAGTATTTTTCTCTGCAGTTCAAAATGCTATGCAACGTTTTTCATGAACTGCATTCGTCACGTCGGCATGAATGTATTATTTTAGTGCGTGAAATGCGTGCATAGTCTTTTTTTTTATATCTGATTAACTTGGAACTACACTTTTTTCACTTCAAATTAATCTGAGTCAAGTTCAATTTAATCCAAGTCAAGTTCAATTTAATCCAAGTCAAGTTCAATTTAATCCAAGTCAAGTTCAATTTAGTCCAAGTCAAGTTCAATTTAATCCAAGTCAAGTTCAATTTAATCCAAGTCAAGTTCAATTTAATCCAAGTCAAGGTCAATTTAATCCAGGTCAAATTAAAATTAATAACAGACAAATTTTACACACAGATATCGGAATACGTTTGGATTTTATGTACGTAATGTTGTATTCCATATTACCGGTTCCTAAAATAATTTTAAAAATGACTTTTTCAGCATCTTATGTACCGATTTCTCTAATATAGGAGTATAGAAGAAAAGTGTTTCTCATTGAATTTGAATCAGCGCTTCCCTCAAGATGGATCCCTACAACCAATCAACGGACTATCAAACAAGTGAAGATGAACAAGAAAATATGCGCCCAGGAGTAAGAAAAGGAGTAAAGAGAGGAAAATACAAGAAAACACGAGAAGAAAAATGCAGAGTGATAGATGCTGCATGGAAAGATGAAGATTAGTGAGCTGTGACAACATTTTTCTTGCTAAAGCAGGAATATATGTGTAGTAATGTACTCATATAAATTGTAATAAAACGGAATCGTACATTAGTACTCAGTGAATCTAATTTTTTTTTTTTTTTTTAAAGATTAAATATACATATCGTCCAGTAGTAATCTTTTGTATTTGCATGTGTATGACACTTTATATAAATATAGATATTAATATATATGTGATGAAGTGGAATTTCACGCATATAAATATCTGTAGGTGTAAATAAATCCTCGAAACTATGTGTATGTGTAACAAAACATTCCCTTTGAACATAAATATTTGAATGTATGCACACTGTCATCAATGTATAATTTTAAAACAACTTAAAAGAGGAGTATGATACGAGGTTTTTATAATTGACTTGCATCTTTTACACCGCTCAAAGATCTGAATCACACTCTGCCTCCTGATACTGGATACTTACCACATTTTACGACAACTTGTTTTTATACTGCAAAAATTTTATGCATTCCTTGCTAAAAGGAAAAATGACAGTCTTGCTCATCACATCCAATAGATACATATTTAACACAAAAAAGCTCAAATTAACAAGTGTTTATGTCAATTTTGAACTCAACTTAGGGTTCAATTAATTTAAATATGACTTGGATTAATTTGAACTTGACTTAGATTAAATTGAACTTGACTTGGATTAATTTGAACTTGACTTGGATCAATTTGAACTTGACTTGGATCAATTTGAACTTGACTTGGATTAAATTGGACTTAACTTGGATTAATTTGAACTTGACTGGGATTAAATTGAACTTGACTTGGATTAAATTGAACTTGACTCGGATTAATTTGAAGTGAAAAAGGTGTAGAAGGGATCAGTGTCATTTGAAAATGATTTTGAGATTAAAGAACTCGGCACTGTGACCACATTTTTGAAAATTAACCAAAGATTTATGATTGTTAAGTTTTTCGTTCTTTCAAAAACTTCTCTTTTGTTTTTACAAATTTTCCCGAGGTGTCATTGATAACTAGAAAACGAAAGCTCTGATGCCTCTCACTCGATGGAAATTCCGCGTTGTTGAGTTAAAACTTGCAACGCTCACACATTTCAGAGCTACTTCGCATATGCAATGAAAGCGTTCATGATGAACTTTTCCCTTACAAAAAATATTGTTCTCGAAAGTTCATGTTGTCTTGCCTTTGCCAATGCTCGCCTCCCACTTGTCTCGGAGTTCATCAGTTCAGGTGATGCGTGTTCCAGGCACCTAGAATCCTCCGACGCTTCCCTTGCCGTGGTCGTTCTTTTGTAGTCTGCTTTTATTGGCCATTACACTAGATCCGAAAGCAGTAACTTCAAAAGATTTCTTTCTCATTCTTGAAAGAGACAAGAATGCTCGTCTCTCAAAAGGAGGGCTGCGTCATGTCGAGCTTTGTTGCTCTACGGCTGGAATTTTTGCCCTGTATTTCAAGAAGAGAAATGTCGATTGGCTATAATTTATGAGTCGTTCAATATTTTCTTAATGTGACTTAACTGTTACATAACATCAGCTGAAATATTTGATTATATGTTTCTTACGTGTCTTAAAAATTAAACATTCGTTACTAACATAAAGACCAGCATTTAATTTTTGGATGATTTAGCCTGTAAACTAAGTTACACATGTAAGTCATCAACACATAATAATTGTTAACGTTAGATAAGCTCTCCACTTACATGTATAATCGTTACTAAGGGTTAGTGATAGCACAAAGTAAGCTTTGATGCTGAACTAATATTGATGCTGAAAAAAGTTTACAAAGAACAAGTCAAGTGCAGTTCTATCATTCAATGCAAAACCGATCGAAATGTTGAATGTTAATCGGAAAAAAAAACTTATTACATGTTTAAGTCTCGATGTCTCACGTATGGATGTATATCTGTTCTTGACGCTGCTGTCGCTCAATTATTGCGAGAGCATCTTCAACATGCATTACTTTTCGGAAGTTTTAGGATCACGCTCGGGGTTGAGAGATTGCTTGGGTTTGAATCTTTCCGGGTGAATGAATGGTTGTATTTCTATATTCTTAGGAACCCAGTGGTATCAATATTAATAGCATATAAAGTAGGGAATACTTGACATCGTACACGAACATGACACTCCATTCATTTGTTGGCTTAAGACTGAGATTTTGGCGTTTGAAACTCCATCCATCATGTCTTGAGAGGACATCTGAATCAATACTCGATCGCTTTTCTCGAGCCTATGATGCAGCGTATGCTAGCTTTGTTTTTGAATAACAATGTGTTTTTCCATTGAATGCCATTTAACACACAGAGAGCAAATAGCATTTCAGATTTGTTTCAAAACAATTACGGCAGAGTAGGTCACAATGCTAATAACAAACTACTGCCTTCGAATGAGTGATAGGAAGCCGTGAATTTGAGGGCGGTACAGAAATTCGTGTCATGTAACGTATTTTGATTTTAATGTTGATATTTAAATATCTACCAGAGGAGACATGTGAAAAGATGAGAAACCATATTAAAATACAATCATGCTTGGAACATGAACGACAACAGCCATATAATTCTAGTTTATCCAACGTTTAAATTATTTGTCACACCAATTTTTTCCAAAATCTCATTCTTAAGAAAGACGAACCAACATGCATGTAGCTGTAAATATATTGACTTGCAGACATTTCAGAATTCGTTGATTCCATCATCAGCGCTGGAAAAACAAAATTCAGAGTACGTTGAGAGAAGATGATGATGTCAGAAACAAAATGGAAAGAAGTCATATCTGAAAAACTGAACTTATTTTTAAGACACCCATATACACAAAAACCCTTTGAATTTGCTAAACTACACCTACCCAACCCAAAACACATTCGCAAACACAAACATATGGACGCACAGACCAGCATATCAAAAGGTAGGAAGTAGGGACAATGAAAAACTCAGCTGAATTTGAAAACTATACAATAGAGCTTTGCTATTGAATATATGTCGCCAAAAATATCAGTAAGTTACTGTGTTTCAACTGATTTTATTTAAGATTAGTGGTTCTACTCAGACTCTTCCCAGGCATCCTCCACCCAGCGCACGCGTTCGTGCCTGACAAAGAAATAAAACACGTAGGAAAACTACAGAGTTTTATTCAACAGTCACTTCCTTCTTTACTTACTCTTTCTATGCGAAGGGGACCTTGAGTTGGAACAAACCTCGAGCGTAGATTCCGCATTCCTTCAAAGCTATACTATTTAGATGCTGCTTCCATCCTTTCTCTGTTTGCAACATCTTTGTTGTGTTTAGGGAGGCTTAAATTAACTTAAAAACCAATCGTGAATTATTTCATTGAACAGTTATTGTTGGTTGAATCTTCAAAGAATGTAACAGTTAATTATTCGAAAAATTAGTTCTACTTTAATGAAAATTGGAAACTGTATAAATTAGTATCAATACGGTTTTGTTTATAGAAGTTGAAAGCTAATCTATTTTCGGGGGAGTTTTCCTCACAGAATCAGAAACGTAAAGTCCTTAATCAAGTGCCGCACACGAGCGCGCATAGCGGCATGCGTCAGGCCAGCGCAGCCGACGCCAAGAACAGATTATGAGCAGCGGTGCGAGTGCGGCATGCATACCTGGGCTCAAGGTGTGGTGACAGCTACGCCTTCACCTGTTGACCGTCTCTGCTGTGTAGCCGCTGCACATCCTTTTCTTTCACCTCAGTGACAGCCTTCAGTTGACTTACAGAAATGATACGTAAACAGTAAACATCATAGATTAAAACCCAAGCGTCTACTTATATGGAGAGATGCGAGTGAAGAACACTTGGCGTGACTTGGGTAATAGGACAGCAACAGTGAAAATACGGGGTGTTCGGAATAAATTTGACAGTTTTATCACGAAAAGAAAAGTGCTTGGTATCATAAAATTTAATTGATTTAAAAGAAATTCAATGGGCTAGAAAATTAGACTACTGTCGAAGAGTTTTACTCAAAATAACCGCCATTAGCGTGTATTGCAGCCTCAATCCGGGCCCGGAACCTGGAGCAAGCTGATTTTACACTTTAGCTTTGAAGACCCCCAAATACCACTTTAATTTTGTCGATGAACTGGTCTCTTGTAGTACTGGCACGACGATTGGTATCTTTCTCGATAGCGCCCCATACCTAATAATTCTTAAGATCAGGGGAATTCGGAGGCCAAACATTGGGATTTGTGTCCATCACATTGCCCTCTTAGGGAACGCATCTGGAAACCAAGACAGTTTGGGGAAATTTTGTCTCCTCGTAGTTTCGTAGTCTCCATTGCAATTTTCTTGCTCATGCCGGATTGTTTTCACAGTGTTCAGCGACATTGAGCAGCGACCATAATCTCCTTATTTTGATGGCCGGCGTGAATCATCACGATACAAGTTATTCTCTTCCACGATTCAGGTGGCTCCCAGTCATCGATTTTTGCTGTCATCGTGTATTTGAATGAAGGAGTGTCTAAAATTTAAACTCAAGCCTATTTGGTATGAATAATATAAAAAAATCTGGAAAACATCATATTTTATTCCGTCAAATTTATCCCAAACACCCTGTACAACTTACCAAGGGCAGATAACGAGACACTGATGGTTAACAGAGTAAGCAAACCAATCTATACACGCGAATGCTATAGTATCCGGCGTGTGTGACGGGCTTGAAATGAGGAATGGATCAGAATTACCGCGTTTTGATTTCAGCTGTGCTTGTGCTCCAGTGTCGAAGTTCGAATACTAAAGGTGCTCAGGAGTAATTTTCATGAGGAAGGATTCAAATTCTTGTTTCGTACAATCATTTGATAATGAATCAAATAACATCTGTGAACACTGTTTGTATATTGGGAGATATTTTAAAGTGAAAAGTAGATGTTTTTCTGGAATTTACTTCTCAAAGTGTTGAAAAAATAACCATTCTGAAGTGGAGATTCGAACTATTACAGTGGGCTCTAATAGCACATTGAATGAGACATATATTAGGGCGACCTGTTCCATGTGAGAAAACCCTGAACGCTATTTGTGACCGAAATAGATGGTTACATCAAGAGGTATTCATCATATTCTATAGCTCACATGCGTTCATTCACATGCAATTTTTTACGTTTTCGTTGGCGCTTTCATCACTGAACAGTTGGTGTGGTTATATTGCGCTGACAAATAGAATTCCAGTGAACATTTTTTTCACAACTTTAAATATAAGCAAAACTCAACGGGAACTTTGCCACCATTTGTAGATCAGGGTGAGCAACCAGCAATAGAATTTTTCTAAAAAATGATGTCTATAGTTTACGCTTCCTCTTGTTTCGTTTTGCTGTCTGTTTGAGGATGATGCACTTCTAAGCTGAAACGTGGGGAAGCCTTCCTGACAACACGCAGAGTCCCGAGCCCTTGCCAACTGACGCTAGTGCGCAGGCTTCTTTAAACACGAGCTATTGAATTATATAAAGCAAATAAAACCTCCATTGAATTAACTCTCAAACTGCTGGTCATATTTATCCCCGCAAAATTAAATGAACAAAACCAGTCGGTGTTTGCATGTTGCAGAATTTACAGCAGATTAGAACTGAGTTGATTTCATTTCTCTCATTTGAATAATTATACACACGCTTGGTTGCGTCGTGCGCTCGCGTTATTTACCTGATGTCACAATAAGCCCGATATTCTGAGTATAAACGTGATTTTCCGGTGTAAACTTTGTCCGTGTTGGCCAAAATTAAAAGAGATTACCAACGCCAAATGAGGCCGCATTCTGCGTGAATTTTAATGCTCTTAACAGTAAATTTATTTCGTCTCAATAACCTTGTTCCATGAATTGATGACTATAAAGATACAAGTGGTAAATACAATTTGAAATGTGGTCCACTACGGAACATGTTGACGCGGAAAGGTATATATGCGTACTACCAGGTAAACTGCTCATTTGATCACCAGTATCAATGAATGGCATTCGAATGATTTCACCACCTATATTTAAATTAAACTACGGCGCACAAGTTAAAATGTCATCGTCCAATTATATTTTCGCCGCTCCTAAGAAAAGATAAACATGCTATCAAGCAGTAAAGACGCCTTTTCAGCTCTGCTACTTTCAACCTACAAAGCCGACCTAGCAACCGCGCAAACTCATTAAAAGTGTTAATTGCATTTTGTTTTTTAAAGCACCGAGTACTTTTACGATTGAATATTCATGTATCTTGTTTTCGAATGTTAATATTACCATCGTTCCTATCGTCGGAAATTTTTGCAAGAACTTTTCATCAAAACTACATTTTTATTTTTCACTGAACCTCACATATGACTTGAACGCTGATTGAATACTCATCGTTTCATCGCTTGTATGCTG
The DNA here is from genome assembly GCA_014220935.1 of Platorchestia sp. MABIK. Taxonomy (NCBI): domain Eukaryota; kingdom Metazoa; phylum Arthropoda; class Malacostraca; order Amphipoda; family Talitridae; genus Platorchestia; species Platorchestia sp. MABIK. Next base: position 48,404 of record JACJUY010000975.1, on the reverse strand, counting down.
CTTTGCTTGTTGCTCCTAGAGATGGATTGAGATATTACCGCTATTTTCGTAGGAAAATTGTGGTAATTTTTATTTTCACGGTGACGGTTGTCTGGATCAGGCATAGTTTATCGTTCCTGGAGCCATTCGATGCAATAAATTTTTTTAAGCTTTCCTATACGTGATGGACTTGAGCTGCTGTACCCTGAGACGATGGTGGAGCTTGCTATAGCTGGTATTGGAGGCGGGATCAGTATAAAAGTTTAGGCACTCTCTCCTTATCCTCTCCTTAACTTTACAGCTCTCATACTACTTTTACTTGCATGATGATTTTCGCATTCGCAAAATTTTTCGTTGCGTTCAACTGTACGTATTTAACACTTTGATTTACTGGATGTTAAGATAAACAATTGATTGAACTTAATTCTGTTATTTGAACGGTGATTAGTTGACCTAACTAGGTAGGTCACTAAAAATACGATAGTTAGTTTGTTTGGTGAGCTGTAGAGCGCCTGGATCAGACCTTTTCCTAACTTCACTTATTTCTTCTTTTCTGAAGCATTTGAGCCTGCACATTATTCGTTATATTTTTTTGCTTGATTTATTTATCTCTTGCTGATTTATTCGTAATCTTTTCAGAATTGAAACTACCTTCTGAATAAGGGAGTTCTTACTCGGAGAACTCTAAGGTGTGCAATGTTGATTTACTGTATTTGTATTTGTTGGGAATTTAAAATCGAAGAAAGCACTAAGCATTGAAATTGTATTTAATGAAGATTTTATGAAATGTGAATTTAAATCGAGTACATAGCATCAGTTTCATAAAACGTTTCGGAGACCAGCTCCATCTTCAGTTAGTTAGTCTGGAAAGTTGAAAATAAAGAAAAAATCAGTCATTTCGTAGAATACATGGACACAATAAAATCTACAAGTAAATTTGCAACGGAAATGGGATATTGGTGCTATTTAGTTCCGGCTGTTCTTCAGAAATATAAAAAGATTCTAAAATACGTAAATCTAAATCATTAGATGCTGTGCGTAAAATAGAAAATTGTCCTGTGCTATTCGGTCACAACACTGCTCGCTGTGAAGGCGGATAGATGAATGAGGTGGTCGGGTCAGAGGTCTTTCGCTACGGTAGCTGACTCCACGGTGTTGGGCAATCCTGATGTAGAATTTCAAAGTCGTCAAGCCGGACATAGCCAGATGTACATTGTACACATCTAAACTTATACACAATGGATGCCCGCATCCGTTTAGGAATCACGTCCTTGTAGCGAAAGAAGGAGCCAACTTTAAGTGAATTAACAGACACAAAACATAGTTTTAAGGTAGGAAAAGAACGTTTAAAAAGAATTTCTTCCTCTCGACACATTTTATCAGTGTAATCTCTGAAATAAAGGAAAACGAAATAAAGACGTTGCAGTGGTTCTATTACGGCTTTGGGAAAGGAGTTTTCTTAGTGAAGAATTTTTCAATATAAACATTGACTATAAGAGAAGGGACCCCGTTTTTTCACAGAAAATTTTGCGAGAAAGAAAACTCATTATGTAGATCGACGTAATTAGAACAATTATTGAATGCACGATTTAATTATTTCTTTGTGGTATTAATTTTGAGTCTATAGTTACAAAAACCAAAAAATCTCAAACCCAAGCCAGTGAATGAAGTTATCTGAAAAACAGATGAATTGAACGCATGGCCATTTTTAGTAATTGTAGAATCCAAAAAAGTCAATAATTGGACGAAAAACAGGCATTTATAATTATATATATGGCTTCTGGAATTGAAATATTAGTAAACAAATTTGTCACTTCAAATGAAGCCATAGTCATTATATCTGCATTCTGAAAAGATCTTATCTCCCTAACGAACTGAGAAGAATTCTCAAATAAATAATCATTTATGAATTTGAATGCATTTATAACCATGTATTTGTTGTTCAAATACGATTGCTATTTGAATTTGACGTCTAAATTTAATGGTTGCTAGCAACGTTGAGCGTTCTGGTGTAAGTGGCGCCCTCTCCTGCTCTCATACTCTTGGCCTTGATGATCAGTTACAGTCAGTCGTCTGGTCTGTTGGGTGCACGCTATTTTACCAAGTCTCGACCCGAGCGCTGTGCATTGGGCAGTGCTCAACTTGAAGCTTGCTACTTCTGCGTCGCTTGAGCGCGTCTTCGTTGAGAGCCTGACTGACCCTCTTGCTCTCAATGGCTATCCAGGTCCCATACTGAGCACCCGTCTACTCTTAACCACTCAAAGTTTCAATACTTATCCCTTCCATTGAAGGGATTTAATACTCATCCCATTATACATTTAAAATTTGAGATCGAAGTGTATCAGTAGAGAACCTGATTTGTTTGCACTTATGTGTAATGACGTTATGGAGTTGAAGGGAAAATGAAAAATTGAAGTCATTACTCTCACGATATTACTCAAATTCCCTAAACGCGTTAATTACGAAAGTATGACACACACATCTCACTTCAGTCGATTACTATATGCAAACCTACACTTGAATTTTACAGCTTTAAACCCAGAGCTACGTGCTATATTTTTTATTTTATTACATGGCCATGAGCACGACGAAACTTTCACCTTCCACTCAAAAACTACGCACATTTTGTCAAAATGTTGCACACCTTTAGACCAGGGCGTGCATATTTCTCTCACGTCACTTGCATGAAGGGATGATCCAGTTATTTTGAATGTGCAGTCGTAGACCGGAGGACCGGATTGGGAGCCCGGATTGCTCGGCAGTCGTAGACCTACCGAACTGATCCGCCAAACGAGATGCAAATCGAAGGCGACGGGTCGAGGGTGTCCGGCTTTTAGGGCGGGCCTCGTGTGAGTGCTTTCAAAGGGACAGCTTCTGGTGGCTTGCAGGGTAGAATTCCCGCGGGATACAGGGGCAACACGAGAGCACAAAGCACGAGCTCCGTGCGGTTCTAGAGTAGGGTATTTCTTTGCGGTGTAATCACTATAAACCATGAGGTTTGAAGGGCACCAGGTAGTAAAATGAGAGCTTTGTGGGACAGGCAGCAGTGAAACGTGAGTCTCTCTACGAAAAGAAGATCAATGAATTTAGTGCAGTAAAAAGTGTGAAGAATGACATTCCTTGAGATAAGTAAACCTATTGAAGAATTATGGAGCTTTGTACACTACAGAGGTGTGAACGAAAAAATGTTTTCAAGTAGAAAATGTAACACAAGCTTGATACGATACTGATGAATAAAAAATAAGCCTAAGTTCGGTAGCAGCATATAAAGCTTGATCTTTCTAGATAGCTATGATTGAGAAGAACAGCATGCTCCTACAGAAATAAGACAACCAGGTGTTGCTACAGCGTCGCTCAACATACAGTTACTGGAGCAACCAGCAAAAGTAAATCTGGGGCAACCACTGCCAGACAATAATCTCAGGTGCTCAACCAGATAAAAAAGAAATTTCATAATTACAAACAGTGATGAGCGCACAAAAACGGAAAGCACCGACCGTCGCATGAGAACATGAAGGTTAACTGTGCAACTGAGAACACGGCAACACACTGACACGCGCACGCTTGCACAGTTAAAAATTTCGTATACTCTGGATCAAAATATTTATTCTCACCTGTTGACTGTTCACCAGCGCACGACAAGGAGCTGAGAGATTGGACTCTGTCCAACTCAGCATTTGCTAGACAATTGCCCAGCGTTGCTTTTGTTTGCGGTGCTCGTCACCATTGCAAATCTGTGACCTTACGATGGGCCGAATGAAGTGACTCGCTCGATCAGAGCATTATTCTCGCCAAACTTGAATGGTAGAGATGCGGCTCGTTCAGTTGATCTGTGAAATGGAATGAAATTCTCCGAGATTCTTCGTTCTTGCCGGCGCATGATAAACATTCACAATTTGTTAACTCTTTTTTCGCAATCTGCAGGTGAAATTTTCCGAACATTTGACAATTTTTTTTTTAATTCATTGTTTTATTTCCAACTTCAAAATTAAATTCATTTGCTGGAATATTTACCGGGAATCTATAGGAAAAATTTTCATGATACTCTTGATTTGTACACAATTCTAGTGACGAGCGGTAATATGTATCTCTACATTTATGAAAAGTGCTTTTCATGTTTAGTATAGCATTGTAAACGACAAGTTCTGAACTCAAAGCATCAATTATTTCAAATATATGACGAAAAAACATTGAAAGCATAGTTTACAAAATACCAAATCTTCAGAGAAGAATAGGAAAAAATGAGTTTTGAAAATATTTCCTTTTAAATTTTTTATTTTTCCATTTTGTATTTCAATCGAGTAAAATCACTCATATTGATATGCCGATAAATGACTCCTAATGTTTACATGTAGTAAAGTGTAGTGTAGTAAAAGTACGTCATTTCACGTACTTTTGGTACTTATTCGAAAATTCTCCACTTGCCAATATGAATTTTTATCATTGTGAGTGACCCAGCAAGCCAGTTTATGAATGTAACGATGATGTAAATGCTCTGAAACAACTGAAACGGTTTCCTTATTCCACAGCAGGTAGCGATTTTCTCAGCATCATTGTCTGTGCTCGTGTAGGAGAGAATTCCTTCTGCAGTTCTCAGCTCCCCAGCATTACTGGTATTTTGTGAATGAATATTTTATTTTGCTATTCTACGAGGCAAACTAATCAAATTATTGAATAAACCATTTTCATCGAGAAAACACGCAGAAAATGTAAGGAGAACACTTGCTTCTCTTAAATGGCAAGCCCGACTTGACGTTACTATATAACATTGCAGAATACTTGAATTAATTTTACCCGGTCTACACCAAAAGTGTGTTTGTTTACCTAACTGAACATCCATCGACCTTTTTTGTGATTTCCTCATTTCCATTTATCTGATGATTATTGAAATGGCTACAACTAATTATCGTTACAAAATTTGTTTCACTTTCACTAACTATTAACATATTGCTATAGTTGTTGATCCTTCATTACATAGTTTATAACTTAATGATTTTCATTTTAGAGAAATTTTTAGTTTTTGGATGTTCCTTCTTCGATTGTTCAAAGAGTAGTTGAAAATTACTGAAAGCCTTTTAATTAATTCAACCATGAAAAAACACAGAAGGCGCGAAGTGCACCGCCCGGGGACATTTTTCTAAAACTCCTGCAGACTTTTCATTTATTCTAATTAAAGAGCAATCTCGCAAGGGGTGCAACTGCTGCCTCTATGGGAATCAGTGTTCCTACGAAAAATGAGCTCCGAGCTGAAGGTCTGGAACGTCTTTGATTGAAATAAAGTAGTTTATTTGTTTTCTTACGGAACATATTTCCCGATCACTGTTGCCTTCTTTGTCACCCCTAATGTTTTTTTATTTCGTTTTGTGAACGTGTTTATTCTTTCTATTTCTGTGTGTAATGAGCGGGTCCGCGCCTTGTGCATAGTTTACAAGGTCCCTTAATTGCATCTTAAATTTTTCATTCGACCTACTTTTCCTAGGAACTCGTATGTAGTCGTCAGAGAGGCTTGGAGTAGCCAATATAATCTAATCTAACATGATCTAAAGCCGAGGCAACCAAGTTAGCAAATCTGTGGAATTTAAACGAAAATGGAAAACACGTTTAGTGTTTTCCATTTATTACTCTTCAACGCTAGCCCCATGAGTTATGCAAAGTACATCAAGAAGGTGCTGGAATTCGTGGCATGTTCGCTGCAGCAAAAATAGTCTCATCAACGGAAGCAATGGCTTCAATTGCAGCTGAGGTCACCTCAGCCTAGTTATTAAGAGTGCTTATCTTACACTTGAGGAGTCGTCGGTGCAGTGTCCTGCAATGCCAGCCCTATGTCTCTCCTTGAGAACAGAGCGAAGGAAGCCATAATTCCCCCTCTTGACAACGGCATTTGAAATGAACATCGGCTCAGTCGGTAACGCCGTCAATACGTCCCTGCGTTAGTTACAAAGGATTTGAAAAAACAATGCACCAGATTACAGGTCTCAAGGTGATTGGAGTATAGAACGTGCTTCAGCAATCACTGAGCCTCAGTCGGTTTAACCCTTTTTTTTGCGAGTTGATTGATGACAGCTGTACCTGTCTAGCTGAAGTACGTAACAGGCTTCATAGTGTACGTTCGAAAGCTTCTTTTTAACGATCCTGTTTTCTCAAATGAATTTTTTCTTTTTCTCGGCAGTCGCCGCTCATTCATGTCTTCATCGGATGTTTCCTTCGCTTAACTGCGTAGTTTCAAGCTTAGCTCTAATGAACCATAATACGCTTGTGCCTTCCGAGGAAAGTGCTTTTTTGATATTGATTCTGATAATTATTTTCATCGGAGAGATTTCGGAAACACAGAGCAGCAATGTGGTTCAAAAGTCATGGGGATCTCTTTCGAGTGGAAAATAAATTTAATCGGTATATTGTAACAGGCCATTCTGATGAATTGTTTTAAGATGTAGACCATCATGTTCAAGCTTTCTTCTCTTCATTATATTTTTTATTTTGCTCTAAGTTTTTCAAGAATCGATCTCAAATTATCTGCGTCAGGGAAAATTAGGTACCTCATGAACTTTATTTATTATTCACCTCGTGAATAATTTAAAATCGATAACTGGAAAAATTTGTAGAAGTTAAGAGAATAGAAAAAATTTTCGACGCCCACTGAAGAAATGCTGTTTATAAACATGTTACACCAAGTCAATACCCTTGTTCTTTTCGTCGAGCTTTGCGAATAAATGAGTATTGATTGATGGATTTCTAAACGAGCTTGTACTGTATAGCGAGTCACTCATTGATTAGTTAACTCGCCATACGGTAACAAATGTCAGAAAGGAATCTGACAGGCTTGTCTGCATCTATAACTTGCGGTAATTACAGCTCCGTAATGGCATAATTAGAGTTAGCAACTGACAAAGACAAGAAGTTCTAAGACAGTCTGTAGCGTGACTCATGGTCGGTTACAACATGCTGGTGTTGCGCGCGTGATCACAGCAACCAAGGCTGATTGTTCAACATCAAGTCTCGCTTTGAAGGAGTGTAACCGAGAGAACGGAGCTACGGCTTAAGGGAAACAAGTTTCCTGCTCAGGTTCTCGTGGTTTGCATCGCTAACTGCGTAGAAAGCCCCTGCAAGGTCAGCAATGAAGTTTAGTGCGAGTCTCAGGCATGCTTTTTGGGCTGTGAAGCGATATCGCCGATGTAAAGAGCTACTTACAGACCAGCAAGGCAAGATAGCATTACAAAAAATGACCTGGTTTAGCGACCGTTTTTTCCTTCCACACTTCCCTGGAGATTATCTGCGTTACTCATCCTAGTGGGATGCAACGGATTACTTCGTTAACAGGATGGTCTTAAGTTTATAAGGAACACAACTAAGTGCAACTCAAAGACTTAGCAAGGGAGTAGGTTAATCAGAAAACATTTCACAAGCCTGCGATGAGCTTTGTCTGTGAAACAGAAGGTAATGAATGAACTCTTTTTTTTCGTTTTCGTTTTTGAGAGAATCGTTTTTGAGTTGATGATTTGCAGAGTTAAGAAAAACTTTGCATCTTATATCCTTTGCTGTGAGGAACACAACGTGCGCCATTAAAAAAATTTTCTTTAACTACGTTGAATCAATATCAACAAAGGCTACTAATGAATGATCTTCCTTAAACACGAGGAAACTTTCCTTTCAAGTTCATGTGCCGTGAAACTTTCTCACCAGTAGCTGTGTGAGTCACTTTGTTTGTACGAAAAAAACGATATTCGTGTGGAGATTGATTTGTCTTAATGTCCAGGATGAAATGAAAGAAATACATTCGTTTTTTATGTGTCGAGCCTATCATTAGTTTAAAAATTTAAGGTTAGTGTTAAAAAATTGATCGTCTTGTGACAGTTTTGTATACATATTCTATCATTTTTAATTCCTAGTATTGACACAACTATGAACATCACAGGAATTAACAGAAGACGAATGATAAAGCCTTCCAGTATATCTTGGAGGACTTAGAGCTCCCCTTTTACAAGTGGAATATCAAAGCTCCATCTCGTGAGGTAAATGTACCGAAGGATTGTGTAGCTGTATTTGCATTCCTTTATGTTGTATACTTTTCGCACTCGAGAGCGTAGACGGCGTTCCGTGCTCTAGTTCAGAGTGCCTCCAATGTGCTGCTGTGTGGGAAATTACATAATAATAGAAGTGCTCACAGCAAAGGGGAACGGTGAGTTGATCATTTCTACTGCCACATCAAGCCTTAACCTCGCCTTTGAATCTAATAATACATAGCCTGAATCAAGATGGCACTTCCAGTGCTTGAATCTGGTGTTTTGTGAGGAGTGGTCGAAAAGCTTTCCGGAAAATTGCTGAAAATACATTAATCAAAACAGCTCAATTATTTTTCTACTTAAGATTCATTTATTTCTACTGTACACACTTTTATAACCGATGTTTCCACCGGTAAATTTTATCTCTGCAGAATAATTACTGGAGTGCTACCTCACATTGTGCTGTGACCTTTTTCGTGCGAGTACTCAAAGTAGGGTAATGGTGACAGCTGCTGAGTCCAGAGAGAGAACGGCGGTCGAGTAGAGTGATGGTGACAGCTGCTGAGTTCAGAGGGAGAATGGCGGTGGAGTAGAGTGATGGAGACAGCTGCTGAATTCAGAGGGAGAATGGCGGTGGAGTGGAGTGATGGAGACAGCTGCTGAGTTCAGAGAGAGAATGGCGGTGGAGTAGAGTGATGGAGACAGCTGCTGAGTTCAGAGAGAGAATGGTGGTGGAGTAGAGTGATGGAGACAACTGCTGAGTTCAGAGAGAGAATAGCGGTGGAGTAGAGTGATGGAGACCCCTGCTGAGTTCAGAGAGAGAAAAGCGGTGGAGTAGAGTGATGGAGACAGCTGCTGAGTTCAGAGAGAGAATAGCGGTGGAGTCAGGTTCGTTATGGTAAGTATCCCTAAATTGAGCGAGGCTGCCTAATAACTTCTGTTTTTTTCTAGTTGAGATATTGACACTACATTGAAGTTCTATTCAAAAATCGTTACGCCCTAAACGAGACTAATTCTAGCAAGAAATAATTAACATGACCATTCCTGAACACTTTCAATGAAAGTTACGTTATCTCTTTCACTTCTAGTTGATCGTATAAAGAATTACGAAACTGATCTGCGTTCCCTTTACAAGTAAGAAATCCCACTTAGAAGCAATTTTTTTGCAAGGGTAAGATACCGAGATAAACATTAAAATTTAGGAGAATTGCCAGCACTCACTAAATCTTCTTCACCACTGAGACACCCATTGGAATCCAATTTCCTTTTATTCTTGTCAATTTCAGCTGCTTGATTCATGACACGAATTTCACATCTTAATTTTATCTAACCCGACCAAAGTTGTCTTTTTTTTGCATTCCTAAATCGAGTAGTCAGAGTTGAAACTTTACTCCTCAAATATAATTTGAGAACTCTTTTCTTGTCAAGGGAAGAATTTTTTTCGTTCGCGAGACCCCTCCAGCTGTCATTAAATTTCTTAATTGTTAAGAACAAGCGTCTGCTTAAGTGTACACGTGATCCCCGTGTATCAGTACAGTAATTTACTTTACGGGTCAGAACTCCAATAGTGCTTAATCTTTGGGGTAAGCTGCCACTGCAGAGAATGAGAGTCAAAGCGAATTTTTAAAAGTATCCTCAAACAAAGCTTGGTTGACAGAAATACGAGAATTAAGTGTCAGCTTGACAATATCTAGGAAGATCTTCTAAGCCTAAATGGGGACATTTGCAAAGGCCAGCGACCGTCCGCGGAGCGAAAGCAATTAAGGGCCTGGAATAACTTCATCGCTTGTTGGTTAGTCCCTTGGAATAAAAGGACGCAGGCTCGTGGTACGAATTTTGAGGTAAGAGCACACGTGGAATTTACGCGTCATGGAAAGTGTTATCGTATTCTTTGACCGTGTTATGCTTTGTCCAGTCGAGATGCCAAGATCAGAGAGGACGAGGCAACTTAGTTCAGTTTATTATTTACGATCGAGAAAAACTTAGAGCAACGAGGATGAGGATCAGCGCATTCTCAGGTGGTCTTTTCGATGTCTAAAGCGACATGATTCAGCAAACTCCATCTGCGTTCGTGGGATTAAATTTATTGGATCACTATTTGTTCAATGAAGTAGGTTCGATGTTCTGTTCGCGCATCGGAAATATTTCAGCACAGTTTAAGAATTAAAGATGGGGCAGAATATGACAGGAGTTTTTCCATACCATTTCTTGGAAACAATCGACGTTCGGGCTATTGCAAGTGCATTTAAAGGTGCTAATTATTTCATTCTAGGATTGTTCCTCATAGTGTCAGAGTTCTCGCACTGCATGAAAGAAATATTGCAAATGTCACGTGGGAGAGAAAGCGAAGATGGAACAATTTGACTTATTTCTCCATTCTGTTCCTTAATTTATACGACAGAATATGTAAGCATATAATCTCATTTGAATTTCATCGTTCTCGGTGAAATTCTGCGAATTTTTTTGAACAAAATATGACCAAGATTTTTGTTTCATTCAAGAATGACCTTGCAGGAACTCTACGAAAATTAATTTTCTTCTGTCCGAAAAACGACAGCATTCGAGGCGCTCATAAAAATATTTCGTAAGTCGTGTGGAATTTAGTGCGGAAGTTCACTCGAGTTCGACAATGATGTAATTCTTTATCGTTTTAGTAGGGGGCGAGAGTTCTGCTCTTCAGACAGAAATTCGGCCACGCTCCATTGCCTGTCTTAATTTTCAGACGAACCCGCACTTCTGTGCAATGTTATCACATGATCCAGTGAAAAAATACAAATGTTCGTTCATAGAGCTAAAACCTGGCGAAAGATTTTTCTTCATCATTATTTTTAACGTTTAATTGCTCCTCCCAAATATGTATTGCAATCATGATCAATTATCTTTGATTTTTGAACTTACTTATTTTTGGAGAGTCAGTTCTGGACACTCTTCTTCCCCTGTCATATCGTGCCCTCAATAATTGCCACGGTGCACAGCGACGTTCGGAACACATGTCTTTAGTTTACACGCAATACGAAGTAAGTGATGTATGTTACTGTGACATAAACGTCTTATTTTCCAGCAGCTTTGTACCTCGCTCCGTAGTTTGCCTGACGAAATGAGACCTCACAATCAACGCATTTAGAAAGGAAAATTTTATTCAACTTCATCATGGAGCCTTTTGCGGGATCCTTAATCAGTAGATAATAACATCCAGTTTCTGTTTTAGTGAAAATGAAGTGAGTGTGGCCTTCATTTAGGCACAAAGAGCGTCTTTTGTTATTCTCTGTAAATTAAAAAAACTTTCAGCGAATATTTATTTGATGAAATTAAATTTAAATATTGTAATAGCATTCTCGTGCTTTTCATACGATGGCGCAAGCTAAGCTAGCTAGGAGGCTAGCTAGGCTATTCATCTGTCAAATTAAATAGATGGAATTTCAAAATGAAGCACCATCAATGCAAAAAGGATTGGTCAAGCAAGAAAATCTAACACTTCGTATAGCCTCGCTAAGTAAGGGAAGTTGATCTGCGATTGTAAAAATTTCATTAGATGACTTGCACGATGTTTACGATGCGTGTTGACCTCACCAGCTAGTTTATCACCCAAGAATATCTCATCGCAGCTGTGAAAACGATGAAATTCTGTCTGCGAGTTACATAACAAAACAATACCGTACTCGAGAATGATAATACGCCGATATGTTTTATAGAATTTTGCTTCAAAGAAGTTTCACCTTAGCTACCTACCACAAAATCAGTAACATTCGGTGCTAAAGTCTGTAAAGGAAATTGCAATTTATGTGAAGGCTTCTTTTTTCATTCTGAAGTTCTCTAACACTTGTAGGAAACCGACATACCAAGCAATCCCTGACTGCACGATCATTGTAATTTTTCATTTATTATTATTCAATTTTTTATTCTTCTTTTCGATGAGATAAACTGTTCTTTGTTTTGTTAAGGACACCTTTTCACTTCTCTGCTGTCCTGTTTTTCAGCTCCTACTACTTTCTTCTTCTACTCTTATCTTATTTCATAATCTTCTTTCCCAACTTACTGTTTCTATGCCCCCTTCTGTAAAGATTCTGAATTCTCTTACCTCCATACTAAATGGTTCCTTCCTCCTTACTCTCTTTGGACTTTTTTTAAGCGGTTAGGGTGGTTTAAACTAACACACAATCCAATCTAATCTGAAGACGAAGAAGAACACTTCAAAAGTTAGATTCTAGCTTACGATAGTTTCCCCTGTCGCAAATGCATTGACGGTAATGTATAGGAAGTTAACACCTTGACTGCGATGGGTTAAACAGAAGGTCAATATTCTCCTCAAATTTAAAGTTTATGTATAGTGAGCAATTTTGATTATCGAAAACATAAACTGGATCGTGCCTTCATTTAGCTTCAAGAATTAATGAAATTGAGTTTGTGACAACCTGTCAGTCAGCAGCTTTGGGAAAAATTCCCTCATTGTACACCGGTAGCTCGCGTCGTGACCAACACTTTGAATTCCTCAAGCAAGGTTTTTAAGATAATGCTATGTTCCACGGTTGTGAAAAGTTAGTTGCAGATACAGCGACAACGAGAGACACAACTGCACGGAAATTGGTATGCTATCTACGCCAATAATTATCTTCGTTTGTTGAATATTTCTGGTGACATACAACTTGTTTCGCTTTCGATTCTCGCACTTAGTCTAAAATATCATTTCATCTCGATGTTCTAAAACTGCCTTTGAACGCACTAGAATGTTACGCCAATGGAGTCCAGAGAAGAGTAACTGCTGCGAAATATATTCCTTTATGTACAAACATAGGATTCTTTAATAAATGTTTGAGCCCTTATTGACTGCCATTATTATATTTATGGGACTCAGCGCTTTCGGGGAGAAAATAAGAGGTCTCAAGCTGGGGGTTAGGCGAGCCTTGCTTTCGTAGAAATAAAATAGTTTTTGTAACACACTCTCTTTTTACGGTTCCTCGCTGTCTTGTTTTGAGTACTTACTTCTTTCCTATCAACTTCTATCTACATAGTTCCATGAACTTGCTTCCTAACTGGCTGTTTCTTTGGGCAGGGAATCTTGCGAGGGAACACGCTTGTTTCATGGATTCCTCATTCTCTTGCATATAATACTCATGTTCAGAAATTTTGCATAAAGTTCCCATGCATCCCTGCCAAATTTTTAAACTGTCCTTAAACAAATTTACTCTTAAATAACTAGTCAATTATTTAATTGCAAGTATTCTTAGTGTGCCTTTCGTAACGGGTTACGAACCTAGATCTTCCCCCCCTTTTCTTCAAGCTTGAAGAAGAAGATACAAATTTGTGCCTGCTTCGAGCACCGGTGGGCGTGTAACCCAGAAGCTGTATCAACCGTGAAGGGCAATGCTCAGGCCACTCATTCCTTAATTTTTATAAATGTTCC